>JANKYE010000002.1:31000863-31012534 GCA_032467995.1 Erythroxylum dillonii
CAGTTTACGAATCTTGAACTTCCTTATTTTGCTCTCGGTGGGTGCGGAAGTCACCAAACCATGAAGTTACGAGGGTTAATCTGTGGGGTAGTCGTTATTATTATGGTAGACAGTGGGGCGAGCCACTGCTTCATTACAAAAGGGGCGGCAACGAAGATGGGACTCCATGTTGAACCGACAGTGAGGACTCGTGTGCGACTGGGAGATGGGCGACGGGAGGAGACACAGGGTATTTGCCGAAATGTTTCAGTAGAAGTCAGAGGTGCTGAGTTTAGGGTCGATTGTTTTGTGTTTCCGTTAGGTGGTGTCGACCTCATTTTGGGAATATCGTGGCTGCAACAGTTGGGAGATGTTAAGGCAAATTAGGGACGGATGTCTATGGAGTTCCAGTTTGGTGGGAGGACAATTAAAGTGGACGGAGACCATTCTGTAGTTAATATCCCAGCAACAGTTCGTTTCTTACAAAAGTCCAGTCCGACTAGTTACGGCTTGGTACTTTGGCAAGCTTCCTTGGTTGAGTTGAATTCGGCTGAGGGGGACCGTTCAGAGGATCAGGAGTCAGCCCTACACCAGTTACTTCAGAAGTTTGCAAGTCTGTTTAATGAGCCTTCGGGGCTACCGCCACATTGCGCCATTGACCATAGTATACCACTACAGCGAGGGGTTACTGCTATGAGTGTAAAGCTGTATCGCTACGGTCACATTCAGAAGGATGAGATAGAACGGCAAGTGTCTGAGATGCTAGCAACTGGGATAATTCAACCAAGTTTTGGGCCATTTTCCAGTCCCGTTTTATTAGTAAGAAAGAAAGACGGAGGGTGGCGTTTCTGTGTTGACTATAGGGAGTTGAACAAGGTAATTGTGGCGGATAAGTATCCAATTCTAGTAATACAAGAGCTACTGGATGAATTACATGGCGCTAAGTTCTATTCCAAGGTCGACCTACGATCTGGATACCACCAGATCCGAGTACGAGCTGAAGATATTCCTAAAACAGCCTTTAGGACACATTTCGGCCATTATGAGTTCAAAGTAATGCCTTTTGGACTTAAAAACGCCCCAGCTACGTTTCAAGCGACAATGAACGAGCTTTTCCGACCTTATTTACGACAGTATGTATTAGTGTTCTTTGATGACATCCTTATTTATAGCAAGGATTGGGAAGAACATATGGGTCATTTGTTGGTTGTTTTGAGGATATTGGAGGATCAGCACTTTGCTGTAAATGAGAAGAAAAGTCAATTCGGGCAGACGAAGATCGAGTATTTGGGACACATAATATCAGGGGGTGGTGTATCTATGGATCTGGCGAAGGTGGCTAGTATACTGACATGGCCACAACCTCGATCGGTCTAAGGGGTGAGAGCCTTCCTTGGGTTAACGGGATATTATCGAAGGTTTATACAAGATTATGGGCACATAGCGCACCCACTGACGGAGCTACTGAAAAAGGAGTCTTCTCAGAAATTTTCATGGACAGTTGAGGCACAAGTAGCCTTCACCGCACTTCAGCAGGCCTTGCCTACTGCACCCACACTAGCTATGCCTGATTTTCACCAACCTTTTGTTGTAGAATGTGATGCATCCGGGGGAGGGGTAGGAGTAGTTTTAATGCAAGAAGGACGATCGATTGCCTTTTATAGCAAGAGTTTGGCGCCACGGAATTTAGCTAAGTCGGCTTATGAGAAGGAATTAATGGCTCTTGTGATGGCCATCCAACATTGGCGACCATATCTAGTAGGGGGCAAATTTACGGTGCGGACTGACCACTGTAGCTTGAAGCATTTACTTCAGCAGCAAATCACGACTTCAACTCAACAAAACTGGGTGGCAAAGCTGATTGGGTATGAGTTCATAGAATACAAGCCGGGAATATTGAACAAAGCTGCGGACTCGTTGTCAAGACGACAGGAAGATGTAGAGTTGTCCGCGATTTCTTTTCCTTGCTGGACTCAATGGGCAGATCTAGACAAAGAAATAGCAGCAGATGATACTTATTAGAAACTCAAAATACAGATCACTGACTGCCCTGTTGAATTCAAGAAATACAAGATTGTGAATGGTAGGATATTTTTTAATGGGAAGTTATTCTTACCTGCCACTTCTTCATGGATTCCTAAGCTAATCCATGAGTTTCACTGCACCCCTCAAGGAGGACATTCTGAAGCCTATAGGACGTACCGAAGAGTGGTAGCCAATGTTCATTGGGTGGGAATGATGAAACAGATTCAGAAGTTTGTGGTTGAATGTCAAACATGCCAACGCAACAAATATAGCACTCAAGCTCCTGCTGGGTTACTACAACCATTACCCATACCGACTCAAATATGGGAAGATTTATCCATGAATTTCATCACTGGTATGCCTCGTTCTCATGGAATTGATTGTGTGTTAGTAGTAGTGGACCGTTTGAGCAAGTATGGTCACTTCATTGGTCTTTGACATCCGTTTACTGCACGGTTAGTGGCTGAAGTGTTTTCTAAGGAGATTGTGAGGCTTCATGGAGTACCACACTCCATTGTTAGTGACAGGGACCCTCTATTCATGAGTAATTTCTGGTTAGAATTTTTCAAAGGATGGGGCACCCAGCTGAAAATGAGCATTGTCTACCATCCGGAAACGAATGGCCAAACGGAAGTCTTAAATAGATGTTTAGAAACATATTTACGATGTTTCTCGTCTGAACAACCTAAAGCGAGAGTCGTTGGTTGCATTGGGCCGAGTACTGGTACAACACCAACTTTCAAGGCGCGACTCAAACAACTCCTTTTGAACTAGTGTACGGTCGGAAACCACCCACTCTTGTTCAGTATTTGCCTGGAGAATTTAAAATTGCAGAACACCAGGACCGAAATGAGATATTGAGGCAGCTACACTATAATCTGCTAAAAGCACAGCAAAAGATGACTAAGCAGGCCAATAAACACCGACGACATGTTAAGTTCCAGGTGGACGATTGGGTCTACTTAAAGATTCGGCCGTATAGACAGACCTCACTTGCACAACGAGTGTATCACAAACTCACTCCTCGTTATTACGGACCATTCAGGGTGCTGCAGAAAATCAGTCCGGTGGTGTACAAATTAGCCTTACCACAGAGCTCCAGAGTCCATCCTATTTTCCACATTTCTCAACTAAAAAAGGCAGCAGGTGACCACCAAGTTTCAGGTGAGCTTCCTTCCAATTTAGTTGCTGAACAGCCAAGTTTTCTTCCAGAGCAAATTCTTCAAATTAGGTCCTTCGACCCTCCTACCAACCCTTGTCACCAGCTGTTGGTCAAATGGGCCGCCAAAGGACCCGATGAAGCTACCTGGATCAGCTGCTCTGATTTTAGGGGACAGTTTCTTGAATCAGACCTTGTGGACAAGGTTTGTTTCCAGAGAGGGAGTATTGTTAGCCATGGACCGAAACCATTACTGGTTTATCATAGGAAGAAGAAGCAAGCAGAATGTGACGTGGAGAAAGAATGATGAGCTGGCAAGTGTTGCATGTGTGCGTAACCGTTAGGGAGAATAAGGGAATGATTATAATGTACGAGTACTCGAGGGGAAGAATATAAGTTAGTTAGCAATGATGAGAAAACCATCGATTATCTTGATATCAGTTTATTGTACGGCCTTTGGCTGGGAGAGCTATAGCTCTATAGAGACTATCAATATACATTGTCTGTTGTTTTCTGGAATTTCCCTATCCTCACTCTATCACTTGACCTCATACATCATTCTCTCCCTCCAAAGAAAGCTTGTTCACAAGCTCAAAATCTGGAAATTTGGCTTTGAAATCAGTCAATAGTTCCCATGAAGCTTCAGTTGGTGACTTCCCTTGCCAATGAACTAAAATCTCTGAATTGTTATCTCGAATGCGGCGGGCAATGATAGCAGCAGGAGTTGGTGATGGAACCAATGGGAGTAGATCGGGTAGAGGTACAACTTGTTCATGTTCACCTGGGTGAAAAGGTTTCAAGTTGGAAACATGAAAGACTGGATGAATTTTGGAATTTGGGGGTAGCTCCAACTTGTAAGCAACCAAGTCAATTCACTGCATAACTCGAAATGGGCCATAAAATCGAGGCAACAACTTTGATGCTTCTGTTGAGCAACAGAAACTTGGCGATATAGCTTTAATTTAAGCAAAACCATGTCTCCCACTTGAAACTCCAAATCTCGATGCTTAGCATCATAAGACTTCTTCATTCTGAGTTGCTCCTGCAACAAATTTTCTTTAAGAACTGATAAAGTGTCATCCCTCTCCTTTAACACTTGATCCACCCGCCTACAATTTTGATAATCCAAGGCAATAAGATAACAATTTTGGTGGTGGCCTTCCATACACCACTTCAAGAGGAGTGGTTTTGATGGCCGAATGGTAGCTGGTATTATACATATACTCAACCCAAGCTAACCACGTTGCCCACTTTGTTGGGTGTATGCTAGTGAAACAATGCAAATACACTTCCACCACTCAGTTTAACACTTCTATCTGTCCATCTGATTGTGGGTGATACGCTGAACTGAAACAAAGCTTGGTTCCACTCAAACGGAACAATTCTGTCTAGAAGGCACTAGTGAATGTCACATCACGGTCACTAACCATGGTCTCTGGCGAACCACGCAACTTAACCACATTATCAAAGAAAACTTTGGCCACACTAACATCAGAATAAGGATGTGAAATAGCTATTAAATGACAATATTTTGAGAGTTTATCAACCACTACAAGGATTACATTTTTACCAAGTGAAGTAGGCAGGCCATCAATAAAATCCAATGAAACGTCAGCCCAAATTTGAGATGGCACTAGCAGCAACTGTAGTAGCCCAGCTGGGTGAAGAGTTTCTATCTTGTGTCGCTGGCAAACACCACAAGATCGGGTAAAGTCTTGGACATCTTTTTTCATACCTCTCCAATAAAAATCTTTCACAATCCTGAAAAGTGTTTTTTGGTACCCTTCACGCCCTTTAATTGTGTATTCCCAAAAGAATAGAAGAAATAGAAGTAGAATGTTCGGTACAAAAACCGAATTTTTATACATTAACAACCCATTCTTTATGGACCATTGCCCTCCCATAGAATCTTCATGCACTCCTTTAATTAAATTTTGAATTGCAAGAGAATTTTGTTGCTCAAGTCGAATTTCATCAAAGAGACTTACTTGCGGCATAGACACCGCCATGAGTTCTTTATTGTCTCTGTCCCTGTGTGACAAAGTATCTGTCACCACATTTGATTTTCCGGCTCTATATTCAACTAAGAAATTATACCCAAGAATTTTATTGACCCAATGTTGCTGAGAAGGAGTAAGTAGCCATTGTTCCAACAAGAATTTAAGACTATAGTGATCAGTTCAGACCCGAAAATCATGATCCCATAAATAAGACCTCCAGTGTCTAATTGCATGCACCAATCCAATCACCTCTTTCTCATAAACTGGAAATCTCTGGTACCGTTCAACCAATCCTCGACTAAAAAAGCCACATGGTGATGTTCTTGTAACAGCACAACCCCGATTCCAGTATCACAGGCATCACACTCAATTGCAAATTCTTTAGAGAAGTCAGGGAGGACTAATATAGGTGTGGATACCATAGCCATTTTCAATTTATCAAAAGCAATAGTAGCAGCAAGAGTCCACTTGAAGGAATTTTTCTTTAGCATAGCCGTCAATGGTGTTGCGATGATACCGTAATGTTGTACAAACTTACGATAATAACCCGTCAATCCAAGAAACCCATGTAAGGCCTTGATTGTTGTTGGCTTCGGCCAATCTTTCATAACATTAATTTTAGAAGGATCAGCCATCACTCCTTCACTTGAAATGATATGTCTCAGATAAGAGATTTGAAGCTGACCAAACGAGCATTTTGATTGCTTCAAATACAGCCGATTTTTCGCCAGCAATTGGAACACCAAACGTAGATGACCTATGTGTTCACTTTCAGTTTTGCTGTAGACCAAGATATCATCAAAAAATACTAACACAAATCTATGGAGATATGGGGCAAATACCTCATTCATTAGAGACTGAAATGTAGACGGTGCATTCATTGGGCCAAACACCATCACAAGAAACTCAAAGTGACCATGGTGAGTACGGAAAGCTTATTTTCAACACCTGGCTCCCACATCCGAACTTGATGATGCCCGAAAACTAAATATAATTTAGTGAAATATCTGGCCCCGTGTAATTCCTCCAACAATTCATTGATAATCGGAATAGGAAACAGGTCCTTTATTGTCTTCGCGTTTAATTCCTGATAATCGACACACATCCGCCAAGAACCGTCAGCATTAGGAACCAAAATCCTTGGAGAAGAATTACTTGGTCTCATAATCCCTTGTTGTAGCATCCTATTACATTGTTGCTCGATTTCTTCCTTTTGGGCATGAGGGTAACGATAAGGGCGCACTACCACGGGCTTCGCTCTTGGTTCCAATGGAATTCGATGATCACAACGGCGAGTGGGTGGCAGCCCCTGAGGTTCTCGAAACACAGCTACAAATTCTGACAAAAGAGTTTAAATATGTTGGTTATTGCCCATGGACACCGACAGCTTTTTTACCTCTAAGGGATTAAGAGGTCTACTACTTTTAATTCCATATAAGATAATGGGTTGGGCATGTATCTTAAAACTCATCCACAACTCAGCAAAGTTCCACACAATGGGCCCAAGAGTTTTGAGCCAATTAACACCAAAAACAACATCAACCCCACTAAGTGTGAGAACCCATGGATTAACCGTCACAGTCACATGCACTTTTAATGGCCACCTCTTGAACGTTTCCCAAACACTCAATCATATCCCCATTGGCAACACGTGCCCTAACTCCAGGAGCAGCTTCTAGTGTCAAGCCACATTTCTTTATCAACGCCGAATCAATAAAAGTGTGGGTACTCCTTGAATCTATCAAAGCTATAATTATTTGCCCGTTTACAATTCCTTTCACTTTCATCGTCTGAGGCCCACCCTCCCCTGTGATAGCATCAATTGAAATCTTAGGTTGCTCACTGTCAAAAGAGACTGATATGAATCATGTTCATCGTCATCAACTTCATCAGAAAATTCAATCCAAAATAACCGTTTGCATTGGTGTCCTCTCACAAACATGTAATCACAATTGAAACAAAGACCCTTGTTCCTTCGATCCTCCATCTCAGTAGGAGTTAATATGCAAATACTACGTGATTTTGGGTTTGGCATAGTGGTCAATTCTGCCTTGGGCGCCGCAAATCATAATTCTTGGGAGGTTGATGCTGACGCTCACAGTCTTGCCAAGCTCATGGCTGAAGCCAATTCACTGGGACATTGAAGTTCAACATCTACCGCGATATTCTCTTTCAACCCACTAATAAAAATCTCCACTTTCTGCTCGAGTTAAAGAACCGACTCGGGAAACCAACTACTCAAATGCTTTACAGAAATCAGCCACACTACTCGTCTAACGCAACTTGGACAAGGCACCCAATTTTCGACTATTAACAGGAGGTCCGAAGCGCAAATTACATTGTTGCTTAAACCCTTCCCAAGAAAGACGGGGGTCATCTTCCTCGAGTTGGATAAACCAGATTTGGGCATCTCCCTCCATGTGAAAGGAGGCAACTTCTAATTTCTCTTCTTCTCAGGTGTGTTGATGGCGGAAAAAATATTCACACCTATTAAGCCATCCCAGCAGATCTTCCTGCCCTCCATGTTAGGGAAGCTCAATTTTGCTAGTTTTGACATCGTATGAGCCTCCACCGCCACTTTGGTGCCTAAACTCGAGTCTCCGCCCTTTTCTTTTCCACGACTCTTACTTCACTCGCCAACTACGGACATTTCAAACTTGGAGGCGGCCAATCCCCTGGATAGCTCTTCAATTTTGGCGTCTCGTGCGCGATTAGCCTCTCTCTCATCCTATAACATTTTAAGAATCTGGTCTAATTGTTGTTGAACCGAATCCCCCATAACTCCTATCTCTAATACCAATATGTTAGCACAGGATTGAGTCTGGGGTTTGTTGCTCGATGTTAGGTGAATCCTCTTTGTTCTACCTATGTTTTCCGACTCGAAAGGGACTCGGGACCTTTGTTTTGAGTGAAACTCAAAGAAGAAATTTTCACTCCATAAAAATATCAGTCTGTACAATGATGGCTTCATAAAGCCTTGAGGGAAAATAACTACTTCCTACAATAACTGTTTCACAAACCCACTACTACGAAATAAAAGGAATTGCACTTGACCCAAAGGCCACACAAACGAAAAACCAAGATAATATTAAATTAAGGGACTAATTAATTAATTAACAAACTAAATTGCAGCCTTGTTCCTGAACTTCCCAATTGTGATCCGCTTATATGTCTTGTAAAGTCTTGGCCTCATAACACATGGCCCACACATACAATACCTCTTGTCAATCCACAAGAACAATTTATTGACCAGACCAAACCAAACCTTCCCTTTACCTAGATGTCTTGAAACCACTACGAGTAAATAAGTTACATAGTGTCAACAAATCAAGCTGTTTATTATGTCTATAATAAAGCTTTTTCTCTAATAAACTTGAAAATCCAAATTCCCCGTTTGCCAAAATCTCGTTAAGGATCATAAATTTTGACTCAATATACAACATAATCAAAGTCAAAGAAAGCATTTAATAAACCATAAGTAAGCAAAAGCCAATAGGAAATTATTGACTCCTGAGCTTTCTGAGGATTTTGGCGAATCAGTGAAGATATCAACGACACATGCTCACAAAAGAAACATACAGGCTCGATAAATCCTGAAAAAAAGTGTCCATAACTGAACCTAGCTACAAAAACGTGAAGAAAAAGATGATAGACATAAGGGGTCAAACATATAGAACCATGGTATATCTTTTTCTAAAAGTACTGGTGCTCAACTTTTAGGACATAGTTTAAAATCCAAAAGGTCGGATCCACTTTCGAAAACAACCCAAATAACATGACATTACGTTGCTTTAAAACATGCATGATTTACATGCTCAAAGCCATGAAACACTGATTGACATGGTATATAGGAGGAGTAAATAATTGATATAAAATATGGACACAGGGGCTTAAAAAAGTAAAATTCCTCATACCTGGTATAGTGCATGACTAAGCTCTTGCCTTGCAGTATGCAATTGTTGCTCTAATGCAAAATTAGATAGCATCAGTCCATCCCATTCCTACAATTATAAAAACAAAATTAACTGATGACTAGAACAGGATAATACAATGTATACAACATACCCATATATAGTGTCAACAATATCAATTGCTACAACATTTAGCATGTTTTGAAATGACTAATTAAAGCAATTGATCACCCCAAAAAGAATCTGAAGCTGGACAAATTTGACTGTTAACAAAAAGATGTTTTGTCTTGGGTTTGTTATATTGTAAATCTCACTTCAACAGTAAAAAGTATCTTATGTACCCAACCTAACTAAAGGAGCAATGAATCTTAAGGGAAGGCTTCAGTCAAGGAACATCACACCAACACTGCAGTGTAGCTGGCAAAAACATGCACCTCAACTAGAATATTAGATATTTATCAACACATTGTTTATGCACACATGTAGATGAATATCATAAAATGTCTACATGATGAAAACAACCATTTTACATTGCGCAGGTCAATCACATTTCGTAAAAGAAATAGGCATATAGGTCAATTATCTAGTTGCAACCAAGCAGACTGAATTTGTAACCAGCAGTAAGCCTTTCCATAAAGCAAGAAAGAAGTAGTCAACCAGAAAAGGTGGTGGCTTGTCACACATACATTTTGGAACATCCCAAGCATTCCAGGTATACTAGCAGTCTGTACAGTTCTTGGTCTGACAATCTGCAGAAAAGTCCAAAAGAGACTATGTAAGCAAAGATCCGTGTGGTAACAAAACAAAATAAAACCTTAATCAAGCAGCAAAAACTTAGATCACTGGAGTACCACACCAATCAAAATAAAACCTTAACCAACAATTATAGCAAGGACCATCGGTGTACCTGCCCTGTTTTGACTGGAATAATGTCATCCATCGTAAGTGGCTCACCAGTGATTGGGCATTTTCCATAATCCTATGCCAATGAACAATTTCTTCAGGGAAAAAGAGTTGCAGATATAAAAGTCGAAATGCATACTGAGATTATTGAAATGACATGAGCGAAAAAGTAGCTCGTAATCACTCTTGGCTTCAGGAAATAGGCTCAATGACTAGATTGACAAGTAAAAGGATTTTTTGAATACTTGTTCTTTTGAATTAACATTAAATAAAACTAATCAAAAACCAAAACAATGCACTTAGCATTTTCATAAGAAACCCACCAACTTGCTACAAGTAGTAAAGCCTAATAGCTAACACCTTCAACTTTAACTAAGTCTTTCTACATGCTACACTTCATCACAATAGCTCAGCAGAAATTCTACAAGTTGACAAGGAAAAAAGACACAAAGTGACGCTAAAGTTAAATGAAATAAATGATTCAGCAATCTCAACTCAAATTTCCTCCTTTATCTTTTCCCAAAACCTAAAGAAGTGTCTTTGTTTCTAAATTCTTCTGAGTACACAAAACCTTTCCAAAACCCTAAACTTGAAAAAGAAAAATCTTTACTTAAAATTAAAAAAGATAATCATTCAAATACAAAAAATTAAAAGAAAATGAATCTGTTTTTGGGTGTGCAAAGACATGATTTTGGGAAAAATAATCCCTTCCACATTAGCAGCCACCAAGGCTTAGAACTTTGCTAGAACAAGGTGCTTAGGCCAAACCATATGTGGAAAAATATCGTCTCAGCATTACTAGCGAACAAACAGAAGAAATTGAAATTGCAAAAGTTATAGATAGGCAGAACAAGAAAGAGAACAAACCAATATGTGCCTTTCGATTAAACGCTTTTCAAACAGAAGCCCGGACTTCTTGGAGGCCACAGGCTCTTCCGGCACCTCGCCGGAGACTGCAGAGAAGGAGAAAGTTACAAAATTAAGACAACTTCATAAACAAAAAACCTAAGAAAGACAAGAGAAAAAGAACAGGTTACTTGAGCAATTCATCGTGACAGCTAGGGTTTGGGTCTACAAGTTGGCGGGACTGGTAGAAGAGGACTGAGCAGAGCTGAGCTAAGAAAAAGAGGCTTTTAGGACACACAAGTTCTTAAAATATTTGGGCAATCGTGTGGTTATTGTTATCGGGTTTTAATGGGTCTTACAGAAACCCCTGTGCATTTTGGCCCATTCCATCAAACGGATGATGTCCCAGAAACTTTTATGATTAGCATACGTCAGCAATGTTTAACATTAAAAATCTTGATTAATAAAACGACGTCGACGTGTTTTTAAAAAAATAAGCAATTCCCCGTTCTTTTTTCACCCCTTCGTTTAGGGCACAGTCTTTTTTCTATATTTATCTTCTTTTTCAGATCATTTCCGAGCTATGGATTTTGGTAGTAAGCAATCATCAACTGCCAGTGACTAGCAGAATAATACTGCGCGATGCAATCATCAATTGGTAGTGACTAGTAGAATAATATTGCGCGAATGCGCAGTAATAATGTCCTATAAATTTAACTGATTATATTAATAAATAGTTTTAATGTATAAATTAAAATAGAAAATAAATATATATATAAAGCAAGATTTAAAAATTTACAATCAAATTAGAAAAGTTTGACATATGAAATAATCAGTAAAAAATGAGA
>JANKYE010000002.1:31102518-31120131 GCA_032467995.1 Erythroxylum dillonii
AAGTTGAATAAAAATGAACACCTCTTCTCTCAATCTCCACACAGGTGTGTGACCACAAATGCTGAAATTGACACAAGGAAGACATGAAAAAGGTAAGGTACTAACCGATATTTGATCCATCCTCTGGAGATCATTTTCATTGTTCAAAGGCCTCACAAGGGTGAAGCATTCCCTATCAGGAAATAACGCACGAATAGAATCCCGAATCTATTGACAATTATTACAGCATAATTAGCACAGCAAAACAGGAATAAACACCATTATCAGCTAAAGTATTCTGCGCATGAAGCAATTAAAATAACACGTTCCCAATAAACATGTCATGTAATCATGATCTCAGCACCTGAAAAAGCAATAGCTCCATTACAGGACTTACGTAATAATAAAATGAAAACATGTGCCTTACCACACGTACCTAAATCAATCTGAATATTTCAAAAGCATAGGATAATCAAATTTCATTGAGTTGTTACGGCCAGAGTTAATATAACATTCTTACCTCATTCTTGGAACCTATATCTTTTCCACTGCCTTGAACTGGCCTCAGTGCAAGCTCCAAGTAGTCACGGGGTGTTATTCTCCTATTATCCTCCACTAAATCCAGATAGAAATCCTGCAGTTAAGATGTCTATTTCTATCATCTCATAATCTTGCATTACAGAAAATGGAATAAAGATAAAAAGTCAGATGAAATAAGATTATTTTAGTACTTAATACCCTTAGAAGCCAAACAAAGATTGGCGAAAACTGCCCAAGTTCAGATGCCGTATTCCTTCCTCCAGCAGCTCTTACACGAATATGCTTAGTCATTTGTGTAACAAGAGAAAGTCGATCAAGAGCAGCTTCATCTATTCCACCCATCTGTATTAAAAATTCATGAACAGTAAATGAATTAATTGTAAAACAGTATCTGGAAGCAATAGAATGTCAGTAGTAAAAATTAATCACATTGCGAAGTGCATCATAATGCATTAGTGAAGTAAACTAAACTAACAGTATAGGCAGCAATAATGCTCTTTAAGAGTATCAAGGTCTTAGAATATGAGTTCCTGACCTGATTGTAGATAAACATGCTGGATAAGAGGACTGCCAAGGAGAATATCTGGGTGCTGTATGTTCCCTGTCAAAGAACAGATATATTAAAATTGTGAACAAGTATACAATTAAAGATTAAGTAAACTACTATACAAAATTAAAATAAGGGTAGTCTTCAAGAAGTAAGTTGCCCCAAAAAATCAACACATACTGTTTGATCATAAGCATCTATTCCTTCGCTGTCCAACAGTAAAAGATTGTACTGAGTGCCATCAAGAGCAGTTCTCTTTAATGGTGCACTCCATAACCAAAGTCCTTTTGTGCAAGGTCGATGAGTTGATGCTACTTGAAATCCACTACTTCTCCCAAGAAGCTATAACAGATAAAAAAAATAAAACCATTTGTTAAAATTTTCAATTAGTATCTCAACAATATCAAACAAGTACTGCAAACTGCACATGTTAATCAAAAACATTCTCCAAATTCCAAAATACACTTCAAATGACACTTTTAAACAGTAATAAGAAAAAGAATGTATTAGTAAAAAAAACAGCACTGCTCCAAATCGATGTTCAACAGTACTGAAAAATTGAAAAGATAGAAAGGCCACAACTTGTAAGAAAACAAGCATTTACTACTCTTCATGATATTACAGAAGTTACACACATATGACCCTTGAAAATCAGATAGGCGTCCTTCCTTAAGTGAGTCAAGGATATTGCTTGACTGAAAGCAATTAACTATGACTAGGATAATAAAATTTTGACAAGAACCTTCAAAACAGAAGCAATTAGTAATAAAAAGAAATTCTTCATGACAAGTTTCTCTATCAGTAGTTCACTTCCAACTGCTTCAATATCCACAGGCATACTGCATACTGAGACCCTTGCTTTTCTAAACACCAAATTATTCCGTGACCTATGTAATTGCTTCTTAATCTTCTTCACATCTACAATTAAGTTGCTAAGCGTGATAAACTCCTTCTTGGCAACGTATAATTGTCAACATATTTAATATCTCTACCTATCAGAACTTGAAAGAAATTGAAAACCCTTGTAGGCAGCAGCACTGCAGCAGCATGACCCCAAAGATCAGAATACACATCTGAGCCCATAATTCTGCCGATACGGTCCACCACTACATAGGTAACCAACAACCAAAAAGTTCTAACTAGATAAATTTTATTTGTCTTGCACCCTTCTCAGTTCCATTCTAGACATATTAAAGCACTCCATCCAGCAAAATAATAAGTTTCAGTTAAGATGCGTTTTTCAAACCTAAGTTTGGAGCTACTTTGCATCTGGCCTAAACTGTAGGTTTTTCAAATACAACCAACAATGCGAAAGCACCGTTAGAAGTATGGACCACAAATTACAAGATTTGGAGAGTGGTGCACTGTTGATAGACAACTAACTTCGTGGATCATCCATAAGTCAAGAATAATCCAAAATAGACGTGGACTGCTAATAGTTGCAACATAAAAGTCTTTAAACTCGCATAAATTAAGCAACCAGAGTACATTCGTAATACACAGATATGTGTTATCAAATCCATGAACTACCAATTGCAACATAACAAAAAACCCTAAATAACTGAACCCGCCTGAAAAAATTAAACCTAAAATCCAAAAGAACAAATTAAACCTACATTGCGCAATAAATCCCAAAATTACGAACCCCAGAATCATAAGTCATTCGAGAAGTCAAAGAGAAAATCCAAATTTCCACTCTATCTTCAGCACGTAATAAATATCTAGAAAAAGAACCTGATTCAAAATGAAACTTTTCCCTTGGCGAGCGCGACCACAAACCGAAACCACGCCAATTGGTTCCTTCACAAGTTGGAGAGTCGCGACTGCTTCGGGATCCATCCGAAACTTCCCTCTCTCATCGCAGTACACCAACCGTATTGGCCTCGCAGGCCCGGTGACCGGCGGAGCCGAAGGAGAAGAAGACGGCGAAGGAGAGAAGGACGGCGGAGAGGAATCCCCGCCACTTTCCTTACCTCTACTGAAGAACTTCATCATCTTGGTTTATCGTCGCTACTGGTGGCTGTGGGGGTAAAGCAATGACGGCGACGGGGAGTCTCCGATCGGTCTCGTGGCTTTTTCTTTAGCTTTTTTCGCTCTGGGCTTCTTTTCTTGCTTGGGGTTTAAAATTATAGAGGGAAAGAGAAAATGAATGTGATTTTAGGTAGAATTACGACAGTGTACATCGTTTTGATGGCCATGATTTGAGAAAGTGAAAGGGCGTGGAGGGAATATCGACAGGACAGCGTGGAAGTGAAGCTAACAGCTAGATTTGGCAATTTTGTTATTGCTATTATCATTTTTGTTTTTTTATTTTTATTTTAGCTGTTAGATGGTCAATTCTATCAGCTAATTTGAGCCTTGTTTGGCAAACTTCTGATTTTCAATCGGTAAATAAACTATTCAGGTATTTTTCTGATTAAATTTAAAATAGTATATGGTTTGGGCCGAGATCCTCACCAGTCAGATATTGTCCTTAAGATCTGCCAGAGTCGTCCTTGTTTTGGATTTCATCATCCTGGAGTAGCAAGGATTCGAACCTGTGACTTCAGGGTTTTGTTGTGTTGAGATGCACGCCTCTTAGCTCAGTGGTAAAAGGCGTGCGTCTCAACGCAACAAAACCATGAGGTCATAGGTTCAACTCCTGCATACCCCCAAGAGAAAATAGGGTTCACTAAAGGACCTGACGATTAGAGGAGACAAAAACCTTAGGACGGGCTAACCCAAACCAGTATATAAGTTTATTAAACAGCATTTCCTTCGCCTTGGAAATAAGATTCATTACGGCTTCTTTCAAGCTTCAGATGGTAACAATCACAAGGATTAGTTTTCTTCAAAGACGGTCCAACTTGATGGTTAAGTAGGATGTGATGTGAGTAACTTCATTTCAACTTATTTGGAATCGTGGTTTCTTTAACAAATAATTAAGTTTTAAAAAAAATAGTGTGTTTATAATTAAGTGTATCAAATAATTTAAAAAATAAATAAATTGATTAAAAATTCTAAAACCTTAATGGTTTAACTTATAATATTTAAATTATAATTTTTTTATAATCATCCAAACTTTATGAAAAAGTTAAGCATTAAACATTTACAAACGTTCGAATCAATATTGTGAATATCATATCAAATTTAATTTTGATACAATATAGTACTGATGTACATAAAAATGAAATTTGGACCTAGGCTTGACCTGGCGCTCCCTAACCCAACCATAATTAAAAGGCTAGACTTGAGTTAATAGGGTCTCTTGTCCAATTTTTTGAAAATGGGACTCAAGTTAGGCTCACCTAGTCTGGCTCGAGGCATACACTTATAACAAAACAATATCTTTTTTGGGAAAATAATATCGTTCTTTATAATAAAAAAGGATCAGGTCAGTCGAGCCAAGCTCAGGCTCAAGCCCTAACAAAAACTATCCGATCGAGCTTAGTCTTGGGCAAACCCTATGTCCTGACCTATTGTTATTCCTAAATGCATATTACATAAATGATTTTATTAGTAAAAAATTAAAAATATATATTATTATGAAAATTAATGTAACAACGTGCTTGCCAACATTAACAAATGTTAGTGGGAGAAAAACCCTACGTTTTCTTCTATATACATTACCATTACTAATAAGTG
Organism: Erythroxylum dillonii; assembly: GCA_032467995.1. NCBI lineage: Eukaryota > Viridiplantae > Streptophyta > Magnoliopsida > Malpighiales > Erythroxylaceae > Erythroxylum > Erythroxylum dillonii. The sequence goes on from JANKYE010000002.1 coordinate 31,107,209, forward strand.
CATTGTACAAGAAAGGGTAAAAAAAATTAGAGATGGCAATGAGTCGAATCCAAGCCTAAGCTCAGTCCGACAGCTTCTATTTAGGACCAGGTTCGAGTTGAGACTGAGTCTGATCGAGTCTAGGTATTTCGAAGCCCGATCCAGTCAAGTTCAACCCAATTTTTTAGAAAAATTAAAATACAAAACGATGTCATTTTTCACGAAACGATGTCATTTTCCTTATATTCGTCGAGCTTGGGTTAGACTAAGCCTAGGAAATCTAAGTTTGAGCTCAACCTGAGACCTTTTTTTTTTAAAAAAAAGACCCAAGTCCTAGTCCGAGACTTAGCTAAACTAAGCCTAGTTGACCTTACTTGCCAAGCCTAATAAAAACAAACTAAAAGTAAATATGAGATTTAAAGTAAATGTCATTTTACTATTTTACTTTAAATTTCTCTTCTTTCTCTTTCACATAATTCATTAAAAAGTTCTCTCGCACACAGAAATAGTGCCCATTGAAAACTCTCTCTCTCTCTCTCTCTCTTCTTTTGTTTTATCTTTTTCAAGTACTTTCCGACTATAGTGTAAAAGAGATAGGTACTAAGAATTAATAAACACGGATTTTAGACAAGATGGAATTTAAAGAAGCACTATCTTATTACTCCATTTACAGACCGGTGAGGAGCACAATTATGAATATTGTAACAATACCGATACCATATTTGTTTCCGGTATAATATTATACTAATATCAGTCAATATCGGGTACCGTTTTGTGTAATTTTTAAATTTATAAAATAGTCCTTACTTTTTTTAAATTGCAAAATAGCCCCTTAATATATTATAAAGGTGCTTTTTTCATCTCTCATTGATAACTGTAAGGTAGGGTGTGTATAAGGACGATCTAATTTTCAGATCGACCTTGATTGCTTCTTTCGCCCTCTCCACAACATTATAAAAATAACTCATTGTTGTCTTCTTATCACTATCAACCAAACGAAGTATCATCACCAAAGGCTCATAAGCTCGAATGATAAATTAACATTGGGACCAAAATTTAGTATCTTCAAGTATAATTCTAGAAACCTCCAATATAACATTAGACGTAGCATTCTGAGATATAACTCACTTATCACTATTAAATATTTATCTCAACTCTTTCTTCATAAGAATAAAACACTGAAGTGATAAGAAATTAGTTACAAATCTTGTAATAGTAGGTCGACATAAGTTCCTCCCATTATGAAATCCTTGTTCATCAAATTTAGGACCCATACGCAATTGTAGATGAACCTGGTTATTTTTTTTGCTTTCTGTACAATCTCATCAATAATAGAAAAATATCTTGCATCTTCTATATTTTCCAATATTAGGTCAATGTAATGTGCAGCACAAGGAATCCAATTAAAAGAATTATATCTGCTTTGCAACCTTCTTCCAGCTGCTTTATAAGTAGAAATAAACTTAATAAGATTTTCTAGCCCAACTTCATTCATAACTTCATCAAATATCTTAAATAGAGTATCAACATTCTTAACAAGGTCATATGCATAAATAGAATTTAAAAACATTGTCCCATTTGCAGAACAAACCAAAAATTAATATTATATTCTTACCTTTCATTTATCCAACCATCACACATGATTGAATATCTAAAAGTATCCTAAGTCACTCTTCTTTTGTCCAAATAACTTTTTTATTTTATAAATAGAGCTACTCAAAAGTTTACTTTTGTAATCATCTATTAAAGGAGATTTATATCCTAGACCGCAAGAGGTAATAACATCTGCCGTAGACTAATAATAATCGAGTAGTATTAAAAGTTATACCTGAATCATACCACTAACTAGCCATTGTCATATCCACATTATGAGTCACTTCTTTATATTATAAGGCACTGAGAATTGAAAGTTGAGCTTCAAGAGTTATTAGTAATGCAAAAAAAAAAGACACATGCCTTCTTCTTTTCCTATCATTAAGTGTAACATTCTTTTCTTGTTTAGTATGAAAACTACCACCTTCAACATTTTCACTATCATCCTACCCACCAACAAAAGAACTTGCACTACCAATGCTGTAATTCAATCTTTTCCTTCTATCTTTCTCGTACAGATAACCTTCAAGCAAAGTCTTCATTTGTCATTTTACATAATGACTCATTTTTTATAAGGCTCCACATCACCTTTAATCTCAACTAAATGCTTTTTTAATTTGGTGATTCCTCTATCTTTCACATGCGTGTTACAAAACAAACAAATAGAATGGTTCTTCATTCCAGGAATTAATCTAACATGAGCCCAAGTTGGATCGTTAAATTTTGCTGAAGTGGTTGAATAGGAGTACTTGAACTTCCTTCTATTTATTTGTAAAATAAATGAAGAAATATATCAAAATTAACTTATTAACTTCATATTGAAATAAAGTTGTGTAAAAAAAACCATGAAGAAATAGATAATAATAGTTTCTCAATAACTCCTGTTCCTTTCTAAACCCAAATAACAAATATATACATTGATTGCTACACTTTTACAACTTTAAATCTTTTTGTCTGATTACATAATTCAAATATAAAATCACAACTATAAATTATTTTATGTAATTATATAATTTTAAAAAAACTCACAGTTAGAACTTATTTTGTATGATTATATAATTCAATCATAAACTCATAGGTCATAACTGTAATTGATTTTTTGTTATTACATAATTCAACTATAAACTCACATCTATAATTCAATTTGTGTAATCACGTAATTCAACCATAAAATTACAAATATAACTCATTTGTGTGATTACATAATTTAAACATAAACTCACAAGTCACAATTATAACCTATTTTTGTATAATTAAGTGATTCAACCATAAACTATAAATTATAGCTTATTATGTAAGATTAATGATTAGTGATTAAATAATCCAATCATAGATATAAAAACTCACAACTATAATTCCATTTGTGTAATTACTAATAATATAATTCAACCATAAATTAAATAATCCATTTTAATGATTACAAAATTCAATTTATAACATATATCCCAATTTATAATAAAGATTAAACTTTAATTAAAATTTCAATATATCTCAATCTAAAATTTTAGACAAGAACAACTTTAAATTCATAATTCAATTCCAAATTTTAGACAACAAATGAATAACCTCAAACTCAAACTCATAATCCAATTTAAAATTCTAGTTCCTAATCATCACTAAAAGTAAAAAAAAAAACTGATTCTAATTTCCAAGTGAACACCATGATAATTTTTATTAATGTAATAAATTCAAACTTTCATTGCACTATTCCACAATTCACAATTTACAATCTAGCCATGGTAAATGATACTCCACATTCACAAGTCCACAAGCCTACAACTCTAGCAATCACACACACACACACACACACACACACACACACACACATACGGTTCCACAATCTATAGACACACACCGATACGATTCCATAATCCACACACATACATATAAAATACAACCTTGGCTTAAGCTCACAAGTGACAAGTCATAACACTACAGTTTTAGAACACAACACAAAAGGTTAATGGCTGGCAGCAACTGGTGATAATGGCATGATTGACAAGTGGTTGTTGACTGGTGCAACACTAGGACTAGTGAATGGTGATGGTTGGTGAGACTGGCGACTGGCATAGGAGAGAAGCAGGCAAACTGTGGCGTAGGGGGTATGCTCGAATAGGTCTGGGAAACAATTTGTTAGTTTTTTTTTCTTTTTTTCATTTCAATCCTTCAATTTTTTGAAATTTACAGTATCTAGTATTTGACAGATATTTCAAATACTAACTGGTATAAAATGCTACAATTTTGTATTATGTTTTTGGTCAGTATGGTGCCTACCGACCGGTACAATACAAAATTCGAAAGATTGGTGAGTAGATAACTTAATAGTTGGTGAGTGGCAATAAGTGGCGACAAGCTAAAGAGTGGCCAAGTAGTGGTGACAACCAATTGAATTATCAAAACAGATGATATAGGAGATGACAAAGGAGGATACTAAGTGGTTGAAATTAAGAGAGGAAAGGAGACATAGTAGAAGTTAGCATATTTTCTTAATTTGGTACTTATAATTTTTAAAATTAGAGTCTCTATTAAATAAATGTTGATATTTTGTGTACTAATTGATACTAGTTGATACACATTAAAATAGTCAATATCAACCATTATATTTTTGTGTTATGATATCTTAAATTTGAGTACCATTTTTTTTAGTATGACATGCACTTAGAATTGATAGTAGGTCAAATCGAGCTTAGGTTTAGTCAAAATTTACTAATTAGGCTCAGACTTGGTTCAAGACCTAAATGGGTCTAGAATACGCAGTTTAGGCTAGGCCTTTTTTAATTAAAAAATTAAATAATCTTTAACAAAAAATTTCATCAAAATTTCAAATAATTAAAACTTAGGAAAATTTGTAGCATGAATATTAATTATTTTTAAATAATTTGTTAATAATATGAACACTATAACTAATTATTTTAGACATATTGATGAACTTCTACATATAAATTTCAAATATTCAATAGAAATGCACCATATCAATTAAGAAATATATTTGTTAAAAGAAAAAAGGTTGTTTAAAATTTTTATAACATACTTTATCTTAAAATTTATTTTATAAAAAAATTTAATATGAATCATTTTATATTAAAAAGAGTTTTGTTTTTCATTAATTTTTCTGTCAAAGTCTAATATTATAGAACTTAAGTTCAAAATTTAAATATAGTCTTAAATGTTCTAAATTACTTTTTTTCAAATTATCTCAATTCTGATAAAGAATCCACATTTATTTCATTTTTATTAAATTCATATTGTTAAGTTCAATGTCTTACTTTTCACCAAAAAATTAATTAAATCTATTTGCTTAATTTTTAAAATTAATTTCCCTTTAAACTATTACTTCTTCTTTTTTTACCAATCACTATTCTCTTATCTAAGTCTATCAATAAAATGGTACTTGATCCCTTCAAAACATGAAAGGGTAATATTAATTCATGAGCCAGCCTTTGTAATAAGTATCACGGGACTATTACAATATTCATTTTACTTTAAAAAAAGGTATCATAGGTCTATTACTATCCAAATAAGAAAAGATCCAAAAAAATAAAAAAGGAATTATCAATTATAATTGGAGAGTGGAGATAAATTTGAGCAACAAGTAGAGACAATACTATATAGTTCTCTTTGTTAACTTGCATAAAACCACATATGTAAAGATTTATATATCTTCAATTGTAGAAAACCAAAGTAATAAAACAAAAAATAGTAAATCAAGAAGTAAAGATTAAATAAAACAAACCCACAGTAGAGGAAAGGAGCTAGTTAGTCAATATAATCAGGATCTTCAATAGTTCACAACACTTCATTTATATGTAAAAACATTATTATTTAAATTACACCCAATTAACAATGGTATGAAATAGATATTCAACACATGATAATCAACAATTAAATATACCTTCATCTTAAATATTTGTTTAAAGAAATTTTCAGTTGGAAGATTGGCCTTTGTACCTGTATCAACTTTAAAAAGATAATATAATATATAATTCTTAAAATTATTAAGGTAAACAAAACTAATATATCATAGAAAATAGAGTTTATCCTGAATATCTCCATCATCTAATTAACCTCGATTACACATAAGAGGTTCCGTCATATTACGATGAAGTCGAGCACAATAAAGATTAACTATCTAATCGCTAATATTAAAAGCACACTCCAAAGCAACAATAGGTAGTGGAATTGCTAAGAGGTTTCGTGCAATTGGTTGCATGATTGAAAAAGCACTTCCATATGTCTTCCACCATAGCAATATATAGAACTCTACATTTTTAACTTAAGTTACAACAAATGCCTCCAAATAGTTATCCAACTCCATCTTACTCTAATAAGTTATAGCTTTTTTTTTCCTTTAATGAATTGTTTAAATTCGAGATTCACATTATTTTTATGAAATTGAAATTGAAGCTAAAGTTGAATTACTAAAATCTTAATTTTTTTGAATCTTAGTTTATAATCATTAAACAAATCATACCAAAATTATTTAATGATATCACCATACAACTTTGGATAATAAAAATAGACCCCCTCCATTTTATATCTTAGGTTCAAAACATCAATGACTACCGCTATAGTTTGTTCAATCATATACCAATAAAAATTGAGTTTCTTCATTATATGCTCAATCAAGAACTGGGTCACTTTATTGGAATCGAATATCCAACTAGATAAAGCTCTTTTGATGTTGCACATATTGCTAAAGCAAATATGCAAATTAATTAACCAAAATGCTTTAATTAACCATTTCCCATTGCTTTTTTGTTTGGCAAGTATATTAAGAACCTCTTTGTCTCAACTTGTTGAACACTTTAACATACTTGGTTACTAATTCAACATCTTTAATGTTGAATTCCACCTTGTAGGATAATCAAAAACCAACTTCTTCACGCACAAAATGTGTAATTGTTGTGTAGTTTCTTTAAAAAAAATTTACCTTTCTAGGTGTTGCACTCTAATACAATAAGCTTTTTTGAATATCTCTATCACTTCCTTTATCACCTTCAATCCATCCTTTATAAACAAATTCACGATATGACCAAAACAATATATATGGAATAATCTCCTACCAATCAACAAGCTCCCAACCTATAACTTATTCTTCAACTTTTTTTTATCATTGCATCATTTGTGCTACAATTATAGAGAGTTATGTTTGAGAGCTTGGTTTCGATGTTCTAATCTATTAAGTAATCTACTAATATAGTTGTTAACCTTTTATTTGTATGCTAACACTGCACATGAGTAAACATACTGATTAAAAGTATAAACAAATAACAATTATAATATAATCAATCAATAAATGATAACAACATTAAATAATATAATTTACCTCAATAACAAAATGTATATAGTCCAGTTGTTTTCAATGTAGTGTGTCATTAACGTCATATAACCCTTCTTTTGGTTGTCAACTATCCATATATTTAATCTAATACCTATCCATCATTGAATACTGGACAAATTCTTTAATATTTCTTTCTTTTTGTAGTCATATATCTTAAAATTTCTTTCCTCACAATATTTTATGTAGGGATCTTGAAGGTGAGTTGGAGTGAGGTGAGTAATATCCTAAATTTTTTGCTATTGATAATAAAGAGTGGTTGTTCATCATCAATGATCACCGTAGCTATCAAAAACTTTGATTAGTTACTGTCATAACTTATGGTAGCCATTTCATTCTTCCTTCTCATTAGGCTAGGGATAAAAAATGTTTAACCTCTTAATAAGTTCTTATTTTTGTTACATAACTCTATATATCTCTTTAAGTGAGAGGTTCTACCTTTAGAACTCTCTACCCACATCTTGTGACAATACTTACATTTAGCCTTTTCTACTTTATCCCTTGATTTAGTATCATTGAAGTGATTCTAAACATCACCTCTTAATGAACTTGTTCCTTCAACATGAATTGCGTCTCCATTTAGTACCGAATTAGACCTCTCTACTAGTATACTATTTGGACCAAATTAGAACTCTTCATTAAAGGAATATCATCATCCCTATAAAATAATCAACATATATAAGCATATAAGTTTACATCTTCTCTTATAAAAAAGAAGAAGATTTAATGAAGACAATAAATCTAACACTCTAAAAAATGAAAATGAAACAAATGTAATCATGAAATTATTATATCCTTAAGTTATTCTTCAAGATCCTTAAAATATGTTTAAACATCATTATTCATGAAAAATATATGATCGCATATGCAAATTGTTTAATTTGAAATATAATAAGATAGTACTTCTTGTTTATTAAAGTATATCAACAGTAGAGAAGTTTAGGTCATTATATGTCTTTAGACACAATGTTTGTTAATGACAAGATTAGTTGCTACTCTCTATAAATTTTAGTCTTTCATTACTAATTACACGTTCTTGATTTCCAAGCATTTTAGTGTTAAGTGTTTCCAACCTATATCAAATATTTCATGATGATATTATATGCTTTTATGAAAAGTATGGAGCCATAGTTTGACTAACTAACACCCCCAATTCCAACTTCTTATTGATCATCAAACTTCTACCTTCTTTTTGGCAATGTCAAAACTTGTACTTTATTGAAGGAGATGACTATTACCCATTCCATGAAGTTCTAATCTTATAAAAATTCAATGACCTTTAAAATGTAATGCCCAAGTTTTGATAGAAACTCAGCTCACTTCAATCCAATAATTGGTTTAAAAGGCCTTGTTCAAAAGAAATTGTGACTCTCAATGTTTGAAGAAGTCAAATTTAACATTTCACAGTCCAATACTTAGTTAAACAAACAAAGATATTGTATCATGCTCTTATATTCATCCAAAGGTCAAGGTAGACATAGATAAACTAGAGCTTAAACAAACACATCAAAATCCTATCTTTATTCTTGGAAAATAGTTAAAAATGGACAATTAAGAATAAATGAGAGGTAAAGAATAAATAATCAACCTTTAAATGGAAATTTGGAAATGAATAACAAAACCAATTAGTAATTAACCTAACACATGGTTTATAATCTGAATTAAGAAACAAAACATGTTCATATTTGTATTCATATTCCACCACCCACTATCCTATAAACTTTGATTAGTACTATTGAATCTACATACAGACATGTAAACATGCCTATTGCACTAACAAACTTTTATATATGGCAAGTGAGCAGAAGTGAGGCAAGCACCAAACGAATGGCATTTGGCTACTTCATTAGAGTGTGTTTGTGTGTGACTATTCAAAGAGGGAGCACTACATTGGTCCACTAGAGTAAAGCTCCAGAGTGAGGACTAAAGAGCGAGAAGGTAGGAGCCAAGGAAGGGGAATTAAACTTGATCTACAATGTTGTGAACCTAAGAAGTAAAGAGTGTTTAGTTATTAAAAGAACATTGTTTGACAATAAAATAGGTAACATATCAGAATTTGGGCTAACTCAGGTTTAAGCACCTGAGCCCAGGCCATACCTAAAGCTTGAATTTAGAAAAGTTTGAGTCTGCTCCGAAGTTGTGTTAAATCAAATTGGGTCTGTTGACTTCAGACAAATATACCAATCCTACATGTACTAGCTTATACCAATTGGTATGAAACAATACTCAAATCTTTGCCTTTGATTGTAGGGCCCTCTTATTGTAGGGTACACATCGGGATGTCCAGAGGTCATTCTGAGACATATCTTACAATAAGGGTGAGCTACGATCGATCACTACATTCACTTCACGTGACATGGTATCATAATTCACTTATAATGCATCATAAGAAAAACCACAATATTTTAAAACCAACTTTTTTCTCATTTCATTTCATAAAACCCGAATGTCTACATTGTGTCTTTCAACATTTTCTATGTGAGCATCATCAAAACCTAATACAAAAGTACTATATGAAAGAGGAAAATATACACAATCTAACTAATCTACCCAAAAATTCCAGCTGATAGACCTTTTAGCTAGGACTTCTCTTGCCAATTACACTCTATAAGGCTGGTAGAGCCTCTTAATAGCTAGAGTCGTCTCTTGGTCTTAAAAAGACAACGTTGCAAATTTGGTGAGTTTTGCAAACTCAATGAAGTAACCATCATCGATGGTTCACTCAATTTATATAGCACATCATTTTACATAATATACAATCACATTTTGCATAATTGATCAAGTATCATGCTTTCACTTAGTATATGCAATTATGCATTTCATTCAATCAAACATATTTAACAAAATGCATATGAAATGCTCATGAGACACTTTCCAATTATTACGTTGTTGTGACCGAGTGCCTGAACTGTCCCTTATTTATTTTGGATACCAAGCTCATTAATAACTGTCCCTTATTCGATGAGGATACATGGCTCATTTTACATAGTGGGCCTTAGGCCCTTAGTCATTGTCTGAGCTCAAGGCTCTATTCACTCGTTGAGGTTTAAGCTCTAATCGGTGGCTACTCAGGTCACAACTCCCATTATCTGATCATGCATTCATGTATGGAATGCTTTTCACATTTTCAATCAATCAAATTATAAAGCATATAGGTCTTCACATTCATATTCAAACAACACTTCAATATCTCAATCCACATTACACAATCATCGGACCTTCTGTTCGGAATCCACAATCATACACATTCATTTGTCATTCAAAACATAATCTAAGCAAACAAGCAATTAGGTGAGACCGGCTAGGTTACTCACAAGTTGCTCCGGAAGCTAATGTCTGGAAGATCCAGCATCGTCTGGAGGTTGACGTTCTAGTTGCTCCTCTATAACAAATAATATACACACTATCACAATTTGTACAATCATAAGTATTCAATAATGCACATCTATGAAATGAATTATGTACAATGCATGTTCATGACAAATCCCAGGTATCTTTCCTTTAATTCTCATTCTCTTGTTTAAAACTCATCTAAGTATAATTTATACTTAGGTTTGTGCCTTACTAAAACTATTAAAAATCTCTATTCCTTTCTCATTGACTCCAAAAATTACCCAATTTGGTTCAGTAATTTGGAAGATATGTCTCAACATTATTGAGTTGTTCATATTAAAAAACAGTGTACTATACACAATTTTCTCAACATTTTAGAGACCGAACCATAATTCGACTTCTCGAGACAATTTGTATGCCTATACCTTTAGTTTACTCCAAAATCAAAAATCATCTCATTTGAAATCCTATAGATCCTGATAAAAATCAAAATACTGAACAATATCCAGTCCATGCTCTTCCAACCGATACCCATACTTTGATTAGACTAATCTTTTTCGAGTTAAAACCGAAAGCTATAATCTCTATGGAGAGATAGAGAAATGTGTTATGAATCTAATGCTTCAAAAATTAGGTCATTTGGAGGTCGGACGACAAAGTTATAGCTAAAAGAATCAAACAAGGTTCTCTCTACATAAGACGAAGCAGACAATAGACAAAGCAAAAAGCAGACGATAGCAAGAAGCAGACGATTGGCCAAAAGCAGATGAATCAAGAAGTAGAAGAATGTGAGAAGCAGACGAATGCGAGAAGCAGACAAGTCAGAGTCAACTTAAGACGAAGCAAAGTCAACTTAAGACGATGCAACTCTTAAGATGATATGACGTCACTACAGACAAAGCGTCTTTATAGATGATACAACTTTACAGATGAATCATCCTTACAGATGATACATCTTCACAGAAGATATGACGTCATCATAGACGATATGACGTCACTACAGACGAAGCGTCTTTACAGACGAATACAGATGGTCAACTTGACGAAGCAAAAGTCAACTGAAGACTATACAGACTGTCAACTTAAGATGAAGCAAAAGTCAACCCAAGATGATATTATCTATACTCCTCAACTCAAAAACCTTTTTCTTGAACATCTCTAATTTTTCCTCAGCTCACATATAAACACCTATATATTCATACATGCTTAGTGAAGAAACAATGTAACATCCCACCCCCGACAGGAAGGGTAAAATAGTAAATTGGTATAGGATGAGATGGATTGAGATTAATTAGACCTGTTCATGTATAATAGGATTGGTACACAGTAACAATTGTGCACATGAAATAACTGTACATGCATACATGACATTCCCGGTAATTGGGCCTAATACAATTTTATTGGGTTTAACATGGTTATTGGGTTTGAAAAATTATTCTGAGTGATCCATAGAGTGTTTTACATTTTATGGGATTTTCAGGAATTTTTCTGGAATTTTCCGGAGAAAATTGGTGCACATTCTGATTAGAAGCAATTTTATTGATTTCTGTGAATTGAATTAGCTTGAGTGATCTTCTGAAGAGTTTTAGAGGAAACATTTATCTTGAAAATGGTATATAGCATATAATTTTTGGAGATCAGATTTGGGAGTTATGAGTTTTCAAACACTGAACCTGCATTAGGTGATTAACTGTCTTGATTAGCAGAAACTTGCATAACAGATTTGAAATTGTTAGGGATGGAATTGGATTTTGAGTCCTTCATGAAAATTGAAGTTTGAGATCTTATCTTTTCAGTGATATAAGGTAGTAATTTTATTGACATTTGTGCTAGGAGATATACTGTTTTGAAAATTACTGTCTAGATTGGAAAATTTTAGTGGGCAGATGCTTTATTGAATTATTTGACCTAGTTAACAATTGAATTGGATTTGGATTGTTCATGAAAGTTGTAGATAGCATTGTGATCTGTCTGAGCATATTTATTGTGTAATTTTTGACTGAATAAATGGAAAGTTATTGAATTTACCAAGTACTGTACTGTTTTAAGAGGTATTGCATGGGCAGTAGCTTTGATTGACTTTTTGACACCCTTAGGGGTGGAATTGATTTTAATGGTCTTCGTGAAACTTGTAGAGTTTTTCATGAGCTTTCCAACGAGATATAGTTCAAATTTTTCTGAATTGTGTGTAAAAAGTTATGACTGATTGAATTTCGGTTTGAAAATGAGAGAAGAAGAAGGAAAGAAGCAGCAGCTCTCGGTCGCGAGCAGCTCGTGAGAAGAAGGAAAGAAGCAGCAGCTCTCGGTCGCGAGCAGCTCGCGATCGCGAGCTGAGTGATTAGGCAAAGACTCGCGGACGCGAGCCGGTCGCAAGCGCGATGGCTCGGATGAAGGCAGCGGCTCACGATCGCGAGCGGCTTGATTAAAGCCGCACTCGGCTCGCGAGTGTGAGCCGACATTTCCTTTTTTTTCTTATTGTTAATTATTTTGAGCTTCTTTTGCTCATATCTTTTCCGTCCGACGTCTGATTGACCTGATTCTTGAGGCATCAGATTCATTGAATATTTAATTTCATTTTCTGAGAGATTGAGAATTTTTGGACAAAAAATTTACGTGGGTCCGGATAACGGAGGCTTTAGCCACTGTTTTAATTAATTGGGGACCTATAGAGGTCCGAATT
>JANKYE010000002.1:31210067-31226497 GCA_032467995.1 Erythroxylum dillonii
TTTTCTTAAATTCATAAATTTTCTCACCAATTTCTTTCTCATTGAAATTCATTTTAATAATTCTAATTTTCACCAAAAGTTCAGGGTCCAACATGGCAGGTTGGAGAAATTGAATGAGGAAAAAAAGGGTGAAGAGACATTCCAAATATTTCAAGGGTGTGGGAACTCAGTAGAGATTGAGAATCTAAAGATAGGGAATATGTTGACTATGAAGGATTATCAACTAAGGCCCTATCCCAAAAAACCTCATGTGGAGGAAGCTCAAGCTATAACACCCAAAGATCATAATTTTTTCAGGTGAGGAAACTATGGATTCAAGCCAGCAACACTAAATAAAGGCCCTTTTTTAGGAGGCAACCTAAGGGAAGTTAATTTCTTTTCTTTTACATTTTCACATTTCTTCCTTCTATGCATGTGTATTTCTAAGTTTTTTGTTTTTACGTGCTTTTAAGTTCTTAATAAAAGAGAGAAAGAACCAAACAAACAAACAAACAATTTCTCTTTTTTCTATTGCTTCTAGGACTATATAGTCATTATTAGAGTGTGAATTGAATAGAAGAATCCATGGCAACTTTAGCAAGTACTTCTACTCTTGTGATTGGTCAATGTGCATTATCTTTAGAAGAGTAGTGACTAGGTTGAGCCTTATTAGGCTAACATATATCATTCTCATTGTCTTTTGCTTATGTATGAACTTCATGACATGTACATCCTGACTTTGCTTTGATTTTCTATTCAAAACCATATTTTTATCATATGCATTAACATGGAAATGATATAGGCCAAACTAAATTAGCTAAATAACCTACCCCCTGATGTGAATTTTCCCTTTGTTAAGCCTCCTTAAGCTTTATTAGCCCTTCTTTTTATACTAAACACATTCCATGCTTTAAACCTATTCAAATGTCTTACTCAAGCCTTAAAGCTAGTGAAGCATTTATTGATTGTTAATGATTGTGGATATACAAGAGTATAAGTGTAGGGGCGTGCATATTGTGTAGGATGGCTATAATTATTGGGATGTTATTTTATGACTTATCAATGAAATTCACATGTGATGTGGCTTCTTTCAATGTTTATATGAAAAAAGAAAAAAGAAAAGAAATAAAAAATATTTGAATAAAAATATCAAAGAGAAAATACATTTTTTTGAAAAATTGTGCATCATTGGCTTCTCCTCCTAAAGTTGTAATGAATGGGTGATTTGCTTATAATGCATATGAGGTAGATGTTGCTTTCAAAGGCCACTCCTTATAGTTACAAAGTTTTGTTTATGATCAATTTTTGTGAATGATATATGCTTGATGTGGTTTGTGATGTGAGAGCTTGACTTTAAGCTAGTGAACATAGTTGTTGCATTCATTATGGTTCACGTACACAATTATGAGTGAATGTTGGTATTTGCACTTGATGGTATATTGATTAATTTTCTTATTTCACTAAATTTGATGGCTATTGCACCACACTACCCAAATACATCTCACCTTACCTTTACCTATATTACAACCTTGAAACAACCTTTGATGCATGATTATGCATATGAACATTAGTGGTGGAGAAATGAAATGATTTACAAAGTTATGGAATGTCATGATCATGAATGGTGTTGAGTGTATATATCTTAGTTAAACACATTTTGTCCAATTCTACCATTAGATTGCTCAGATTTTGAAGGTGATGAATGTTGATTAGTCATAAGTAGAAGCATTGAATGTTAAATTCTTGCTAGGAATTTGAAGGTTATTCATGTTTGCTTATGACTATATATTCTTGGGAAATATAGGAAATGAGTAAATGTTTTGGGTCTATGATTTTAATTTAGATATTTTGCCCGAGGTCAGTCAAAAAAAAGTGTAGGGGAAATTGATATGTGATTAATTGATTATGAATTTATTCCATAACATTTAGTGATTAATGATATGAAAATGCTTAAGATACTTTATGCATATATGATTTTAGGTACAATTCAAAAGCGAAAGAGTTAAAATGAGTCGAAAGCATTATATTTGGGTCGTTTTCTAAAGAATCACACTCACTTGTCTTCATGGATCAAGAAGAAGAAAATTATAGCAAGAAGAAGACAAGAAAAAGAAGAATATGAAGAACATGAAGAGTAAAGAGCGAAGAGAGCTACTCACGGTCTGCATGAGGTTGTATAGGTGTGAGACACTCTCTCACGCCCATGCAATGCTTCATACGGTCGTAAGAAGCCTCTCACGGCTGTGAAAAGCTGTTCATTGGTGTTACAAACTATGTCACACTTACGAGGCCCTTCTCACACCCATGAGAAGCCACTCACAGGCATGAGAAGGGTCAATTGTCCCATTTAACCCTACATCTTTAACATAAATGGACAAAAGATGTGACAGCCCAGGGATATAAAGGTTTTGGTATTTTCGGCTACGAAAAGAGTGCAACTTTTGAGAGAATGAAGAGGGAAATGGAAGCTCTCAATCGTGAGAGACCCATAGAGGGCTAGACATTTTGATGCTGGTTCGAAGGTGACATCAACACCGACTAACCCGATTAAACATTCGTTCCTTGTATTTATTGTTTTCTTTCTCTCTTTAGGAATTTATTATATTATCCTATGCGTATGGATTTAGGTTTTGTGTATGAATGATCATATTCTCGTTATCATTTTATGTATAAACCCATAGATATAATTTTAATATAATCTGTAATTATTATATTTGATATTCATTTGTAGTGACTAATAGCTTGAAATCATTAGGGATAACATAACCTAGGTTAAATGACCCGAGTGTATGTGGTTATTTCTTAGAATGGTCTATTTTCCTAATTCGTAATGCGATTGTCCAATTAAATCTAGAGATCATATCCTGGGTTTAATTAACAAGCATCTCTTAATTAAACATAACCTAATAGAAATTTGGGATTAACAGAGCTTGTTGTTAATTTATAACCAATAGTTCCTAGAAGAGGTTTGAGAATAATAACTTAATGGAGTATGTTCAAATGGGTGTATACCGAGATTAAACCAAAGAATTGGACTCCCAACAAATTCATCATTTTCAAATATTTTCTTTAATTGTTTTTTGTTTGTTTTGTTTCGTTTTATTTTCTTATTTGAAAATCAACCAAAACCCCTACCGGACTCCCAACAAATTCATCACTTTCATAATTTTCAAATAATTTCTTTAATTGGTTTTTGTTAGTTTAGTTTAGTTTTATTTTTCTTATTTGAAAATCAACCAAAACCCCCCAAACCTAAACACCAATTATTTTTATTTCAAAAGCTTTACACACACCCTCTTTGGGATCGACCTAGACTCACCAATGCTATAGTTGTAGGTCTAGTTATTTTGAGTAGTGTTACAACTCACTACGCCACTACCCCTTCATGGAAAAGGAGCTTTCAGCTAATGTTTTTCGCCCATATTTGCTTGCCACTAAAGTAATTATTTATTCTAATCATGCAGCTCTTAAGTACCTACTCTCAGATAAAAAGGCAAAGCCAAGATTCATTTGATGAATACTCTTATTACAAAAGGTTTATTTCACAATATGCGATAAGTTGCAAAAAAAATTCATTGCTAACCATCCTAGCAAATTGGTCGCAAGTGAGACGCATCACCATTGAATGATGATTTTCTAGATGAGCGCCTCTTTTCCATTCAAGAAACTATACTTTAGTATGATGATGTAATCCACTACTTACATACTAAAACATTACCAATTGATCTGTCTAGAGCTCAAAATGCTAAAATAAAGAGTGAAGCTAAATGTTATATTTGGATGATCCTTACATGTGAAAAATTTTGTTCTAATCAAATCATTAGAAGGTGTGTCACCTAACATGAAACCCCCTCAATTTTAAATTTATGTCATTCATATGCATGTAGGGGACACTTTGGTCCTAAAAGAAAAACTAGTAAGATATTAAAATGTGGATTATTTTAGTCTACTTTATTTCGTAATTTGTAAAAATTGTGAGCATTGCCAAAAACTGGAATTTAAGGTATAAAGATCAAATGCCACTTAACCTTATTCTTGTTGATATATGGGGTATCAATTTTATAAGTCTTTTCCCTTACTTGTACAACAATATTTACATACTTTTTGATGTGGATTATGCTCCAAATAGGTATAAGCAAGCTACCCACACTAATGATTCTAAAGTGGTTGTACATTTCCTTAAAACTAACACTTTCTTAAATTTTAGAATAATAAAAGCTATAATCAGTGATTATAGGATTCATTTTTACAACAAAGTGGTGGAAACCTTAATTAAGTGATGCAATATAACCGAATTTTTAGCACACACCATCTAAAAACTAGTAGATAAGTTGAGGTGTCAAATAGGGAGATTAAGTCCATACTTAGAAAGACTTTCAACACAAATAGGACGGATTAGAGCAAGCATCTTTATGGAGCATTATAGGCCTACCGTTTAGCTTACAAGAACCCAATCAGTATATCTCTTTATCATTTAATTTTTGATAAACGTTTCATCTTTCGGTAAAATTGAAATATAAGACATATTAGGCTATCAAGTAATACAATATGAGACTAGATAAGGTTGGTGAGTAGTAAAAATTACAATTGCAAGAGCTAGAGGAAATTCATAATAATGTTTATAAGAGTTCTGAATTTATAAAGAAAAGATAGGAGCTGTTTATGATTGAAGAACTCTTAGAAAACACTTTTTAATTAGTAAAAAAGTTTTACTTTATCACTCTCATTTGAAACCATTTCCTAATAAATTACGCTCTAAAAGGGTGGGACTTTTCATTATCACTAACATGTTTTCTCATGGTGTAGTTGATAGTTGTGCATTAGTATATGTTTTTTTCAAGTATTTGGCATGTGTTTCTTGCATAATAGGTTAGTATTATTGTGTTTTAAGACTTCTTTTGTGTGTTTTTGCTTAATTTGATCTTCATGGTTTTTCTTTCATGTTTGATATTGGTTTAGGGTAAGAATTGAACATTTTGGTGTAGGAATGGAGGGTGGACACCTTTGTGATTGAGCTAAGGACCAAAAGAAGAGAAGAGAAGTGGAGTTGCTGAAGAACAAGAACCCACGACTGTGAGAAAGGGCACATTTCCCACAATCATGGGAAATAAAAATTTAACCCACGATCATGGGAAGCACAAGGATAATTCCTATGATCGTGGGAATTGTGATGTTTAGAAAGAAGAGATGCGCAAGTTTCACATTTTTTTAGGGTTTTATAACTTGTCTTGATATATATATTGTCAAAAGTCCCTAGGGATGAGGTGTGTCATGGAACTTGCCTCCTAGAGCTAAAAGACAAACTGAGAGCCTAGAGATAGGTGGAGAATCAAGGTTTTCATTCCCAATTGGGCAAAGAGCACCCCGTCATTCAGATTTTCTAGATTTGGGCAAAAAAGAGGAGTTGTCTTGTCTAATTCTTATTTCAATTTCTTTCTCTTCTAGCATGTTTATCATGGATTGTTTGGTTATTGGGGATGTTAATGATATTGTGAGTGGCTAAAACATTTTTTAGGGTTTATTGTTTGAACTATTTGTGAACCTTCGATTTTTGATTCAATAATATAAATGTTTATGTTAATTATTAAGCTTAAAACCTGCAACAAATCGAGAGAGTGAGCTTGGTAATTTGTGTTAAATGTACGACGAGAGTTGGCATTTAATAGACTTATAAATAACAAGTTATTGATTTATTAGGAAGAGATTTCAATAGATTGATATACTACCTATATGATAGTTTCATATCTAGTTGAATGTTCAAGAAAGGCTTTACATATTGAGAGATCCCAAAGTTAATCCTAATTTATTTAACTGGTGACATTTAGTTGCATCTTGAAAGAGGCTAGCTAAAATTTTAGGTAATCTTGGGCCAAAGATAAGCTTAATCAATTAATCAGAGGGGAGCAAATAGGGATAATAACAAGTCCTAATTCTTAATTTTGATTTCAGTTGCGTTGTTTCCTTTTACCTTTAGTTTGTCTTTATTTTACTTATCTATTTAAATTTGATTGAATTGGTTTCTTAAACAAAGAACAACGTAAATTAAGTGGTGCCTAAGCACAATCCTTGTGGGATCGATATCCACTTTTTACTACAAGTTATGACTCTTATACTTACGGTTTTGAGTGTAAAACTAGTAGTTTGTTTTGCAATCAACAATAGTCAAAATATATAGTTCAAACATTGTTAAGTCTTTTAAGGTGAATGGACATTGTCCGATACCTTTTATGAGGATTTTCATATGTAGAATTTGAAGAAACAATCTTATAATACCCAAATTATGAGGTGTCAAGAACCATAATATCTAGCCAATGACAATAAAGAAAAGTGATAATTGAGAGGCAACCTAACATTTTTCCTTTTTAACAAATTCCTTTTATTTTCATTTTGATTCCTTTAGTGTTTTTCGTAACATATGTTACTCTATTTTGTTACAGGGATAGAGAAAATTCATAATAAGGCATAAGCTCACTACTTAAATGCAAAATTCAAAGAAAGAGACAAATCATCCAGAATTAGTCCTTGAATAAGGCATACCTACATCTTATTTTTCACACTTGACATATGTAAGGGGCAAAGCATCTAGAAGTAGTCCCTGAAGAAGATGTGCCCATCTTTTGTTTTATACTTCACATATGCAAGGGGCAAATCATCCAAAAGCAGTCCTGAATAAGACGTACCTATCTTTTGCTTCATACTTCACATATGCAAGGGATAAACCATCCATAAGCTTTCCTTAAATTAGGTATGCCAACGTATTAAAATAGGACCACTTTTGACTCTAAAGTACATTAATGGGTAGATATCTTCAAAAATAAGTAAATAAAACCTTCTTTCTTTTTTGTCATCTTCTTTTTTTTTCCTTAACTCTAAGTTCTTTTTCTCCTCTAGTTGATGTCATCTTCCGTTTCACTATCAATTCTCTCAAATTCTCCTTTTCACTCTATAGAGTTTTCATTTCACTGTTGAGCATGTATCAACCATGGTCAACTTTTTCAAGGAAAGTCCCACTTACTCTCATATATTTATTGTTATTGAATTTGTTGATTATTACTTTGATATATTAAGGACAATGCAAGAAATAAGAGCGGGGTAAGGTAGTTTAGTGTTTAGCATTATTTGATGATTTTGCTCTTTTTTTATATATGCTTTTGTTATTTTGGCTAAATTTTTATTTAAAAAATTATTAAGCTTGCTTTAATAGTTGTTTATTGACTTATCTCTCTAGAGATCTTAATTGTTTCGAAATTTGTCTATGAATGATTCAAGCTGACGTGAATCGTTGATTTAGATTGAAATTTAATAGGAAATTAACATGAATAGTCAACTTCTCACCTATACACATTAAGTAATTATTTTTGACGATTGATTTACATGAAAAGTGAAAAAGGATATACATGATAACTGACATTGTGAATTATTAACCTTGTAAACATTCATTATTTTGTGCTTCATCTTCAAAATTGAGTGATTGTTATATAGTTTGGTTGTTTTAGAGCTTGTCTTGTTATGCAAATCAAGACTGCATTGATGTACTAGATGCATCTAAATGATAGGAGAATTTAGGTTAACCATTTTGAATTCTTAAAAATTCACCTAGATTATATCTTTTTCAGTTAATCAATTTGAGCCTTAGCCTTCTTTTTCTTACAATTGAACTACCATACAAACTTGATTTTATATATTCTTAAACCTTTTATTGAAGGATTATATAAGTATGCTTATATAAGATTCAAAATATCATTATTAAAATTAAGGTTAAGTCATTCAAGTTGTATATTCTTAATTCCTCTATATATGTATGTATGTATATATGTATATAAAAACCATAAAAATAAAAAAATAAAAATAAAGAATAAGAGATGAGAAGAATCTAGTATATCATAGTTATGAAGCTAGAATCAAGAGAATTGTAGAGCATTTTTAAGTGAAAACACATGTGAAAGGGTTTCGTATGTTTTCGCCATTTTGATAAACCTAAAAATTACTTGTTTTTCAGACATTGCCTAAACTCCATTGCAATCCTTTCAAAAACCCATGGATTTTTATGTTCAATTCATTATTCAATGATGGAGATGTGATATATAAGCAAGCTCTGGTAAGAATCTCTCTATGTTGACATGAGAGATCATTAATACCCTAAAAATTTGAGTGCATAGAATGAAACCAATAAAAGAGTATTGATTCTTGGTATGATTGATTTTGAAAAGATTGTTGGGACAATTGCTTATTTGTGTAGTTTGTGGGAACTTATATTATGAATTCGTTGTTTCTTGTTATGCTTTGGTTTTGATTAGTGAGACACGGTGATTTGAGTTATGAAGGGACAAGTTGGGAATAAAAAGAGAAGGATATAGAGAGAGGTTGATGAATATGAACTATTGGATGCTTGAGGGCAAGCATTGTCTAAACGTGAGAGAATTTGATAACATGCATAAAATACACACATTTAATCTTAATTCTACATGTTTTGATTCATAAATGCTTGTAATTATGGATTATAATAATATTTTTATGGCATATATTGGAGAAATTGATGAAAATGTGCTTGAAATTAAAGATTTAGCAAAGAAGAAGCAAAGATGCAAACTTTGGAAAAGAATGAAAGTCTGCATAACAAATTTTAGAAATGGTCTGAGCATAAGGCACGCCTACGCCTTAATCAATGTGACTGCTAAAAAAATTCCAAAATATATATAAGAATAAGGTTTGCTCACACCTTAGTTATTATGACATTTATAACAAATAAACGTGATTAAATTGAAGAGGCCTTTTCAAGGTCTTAAGGTCTATATATTTTTACCCTTTTTTTTACTCTATTTAGGAGCTTTGATTAGGTAGGACTTGTTTTGATAAGATAATCCTAATGAAAGTGGGATTTTTTAGATTTAATTTTTATCTTACATTTTATCCCTTATTTTTAAGAAGATTAGGTAAAGTTTTGAGAATATATAGAAGCTAGAGGTGCGTGAACAACCATCCCATCTCATCTCCTCTTTGTTTGTTTATATTTTTTACATTCTTTTTTTTTTTTCCTTCCATGTTGCTTTTAAGAGTCATAAGCAATAAACTCTCTTTTTCTAGCCAAAAGTTAATTGAAGTTTGATTCTTCAAGATATGTTAGATCTAATCTTTTTCTTACTTTTTTTTTCCTTTGGTGTATATATATCTTCTGAGATTATTAACATTACTTTTTTTGTTTGATTGACACAAAAATGCCTATTTTTCAATTATCAAAATAAAATATTGCCAATTGGAATGATTAAATTTGTAATTTTCTAATTATTCTAATACTTAGTGGTAAAATAACATAGCTTAATACAAGATATTTGACTCATGTTATGTGCATATATAATCTAGTTTAAATAAACTAAACTTGTTTGTTTGTTGGCTAAAATTGGTAATCTCTCCAGTTTTTAATGTTGTCAATAAATTGAATCCTAAGAACTTGTTTCGGGTCATTTATCGATAAAGGAATAAATCAAAAGGCTTGTTTTGGTTAACGAGAAAGTAAGGAGAGAAAGGTTTTTAGAGCTTGTCAACAACTATAACCAATTTATTAAAAAATAAAAGAGTTTTATCTTTGCATCAATGATCAATTAAAAAAATAGAAACTGATTGTTATTAATTGGCCTAGATATTTCATTGTTATTTGATATTATTAAATTGCATTCTTGATTTGTTTTCCTATTTTTTTAAAATATGTAATTCATATCTTAAACCCTTTTCCTTTATTTTGTTTTGTTAATTTGGCAAAAAGAGATAAGCTTTACTAGTTTTTGTGAATTTAATCCTGCTCTTTGCTATAAATATTCCATTTTTTTTATTAGAATTTGATTATATTAATTGGATTCAACACCCACCACATTGAAACCTCTTTTAACTAGCTCCAATACCTAAAGAATCTTCAAGCCATAAAATCTCTATGAGCTACACCTTAGTTAAGTTATATTTACTTCGTAACCTTCATTTTTTTTCTAAAATGAAGTCATTCATTAACTGAAAATGAGCATCAAGTATTTACAAGTACAATGAAAAGAACTAGATAGAAGAGAAACAAGTATAGCTCAACAATTACAGAGGGAACCAACACATTTCCATCTACAATATTACTACATTTTTAGTTTAGGACCAGACTCTATCTTTTTCTCATTGATGCATTCATTCTCTCCAAGACATTAGTTCCAGGCCCACATGTTGCAAAAGATGATTGATTGACTCACAGTGCAAGTTACATAGCAAGCATAATTGATATGTGACTCCAATCAATATATCCTTAGTCTTCAGTCTATGTCTTGCAGCAAGCCAAGTAACAAATGATGCCTTAAGCTCCTTTATTTGTATTTGTCAAATTTCTAATAGAATAGTAATAAATATGATTATTTGACTGAGGAAATTAGACGCAGTGTAAGGCCGTTGTACTTACAACATCCCCCGTGCCAACAATGAGATTGACCGCGGTCGCACTAACTAAGCGCAACACGAAAGGCTTGAAAGTTCCACATACCTAACCTAGATTTGGAGGCTTGTGGGTGATGCTGTGCCCACTTTGACTAGAAAGGTCTCCATGATTTTTTCTTTGTTTGTTTTCGAATGCGCAAAAGACCTCCACCAGCTAATGTTGCGTCAGTTTATTAATGAACATAATTCTCTTGGAAGTCCCACAATGTTCAATCTCACAATACCTAATGTAACTTTGCCCAAAAAGAACTAAAGACTGGAATTCCATCCTCATTCTCCTATGCATTCGACTGTTGCTTGTTTGGTACTCAAACCTTATCACTTACAAATCACTAGAGACCACTAGCACTAAAATATCTAGGTGATAATATACTATTATTTTTAGTATTAATATATACTCTAATATTTATAAAATGACACAAATATAATTATAAGTTCTACTTAAGCAAATACAATATTCTTTTCACATTAGAGAATAATTATGACAATATTTAAAGTACGTAAAGATTAATATTGAAATTCAACCGTAGTTTTTATAAAAAGATTTTTTTATAATCTTATGTTTTGTTTTAACTATTATATAATAGAAGTATAATATTATGTCACGATTTTAAAATTGAATTCACCTTTATACAAAACATATGTGAAGAATAATTATAATAACTTCATCATAAGTGCATATCTTTTAATAAATATGACGAGTTTTTTATAAATATATATTAAATTTTTTACATTAAATTGTAAGATTTATCACATATATTAATTTATAATATGTAATATGTTTTGTTTACAAATTTATGTTGCATATAAAAAAATAACTTTTGTCAAGAATCCACTGTAATATAGTATTAGTAAATCATTTTTATATTAAATTTTATTTTATCTGGTGGAGACCAAATTAATTTCTTAAATATTAAATTGTATTAGGATGTTGCTTGATGTTGATAATTGGTTAATGATTAAAGCAGTAAAATCTAATGGGGAACACAGTTGACGAGTGGGATGAACTGCTGCTAACACGGTTTGGAGGACTCCTCGCCTAATCCACTAGCAAATCTCTTGCCACTGAATCCCTAGCCACTTGCACGCCCAACCCACAAGAAGGATAGGACCTGCTGATACCATGGCTGATAGATATGACAGAAAGTATTAATTTATCTTTATATCAATTTGACTTAGCGGCACTTATGATTCATGCCTGGAGTGCAAAGTTACTAATATAGCAAAAATTATTGTTGGTAGTTCTTTCTCTAATGCTGTAATCAAACATATTGATAAACAAAGACTTTCGGGTTGGTCTGAATAGGAAGGTCACGTTCTGAAGGCTGCATCCACAGTTAGTGAAAGCGAAAGTGAAAGCTATTAATTCAATGTCGACGTCATCTCATATAAATATAATGCCATCTACTACGTCGTATGTCTTGTACTACGTCATATTGCCCAGTTCCGTAAAGGGTATAGCCACATGCTACATAGAAAGAATTTGCCTACGCCTACCCTGTATATTTTAGATGCAAAAAACATTTTAGAGAAGTTTCGCAGATGGCACAAGTCAGGTATACCTAATCACGTTTCCAGAGTCATTTCGTATACCAACCGAACTGTCGAGCTTGCATTAGATTGGCATTTCTCGAGTCAGTGAATCTAACATTTGGCACGTGCAGCTATCCATTATAAGTGGAACGGTTTTGGACATTCATCAATACTCAAGTTTGGCATTTGAATATGCTTTCATTCTTAAATCAGCCTTCTACATAAAATACTTTGCTAAAATGAAGAAGGAATGTGAGAAGATACAGAGATATTTCTATTAGGTATTCTCTCAAAAAAGTTATAATGCTCTCTACGGTCTTTTATGTTTTATATTACAAATGAGGCAATCTTCAGGATTTCTGTTTTGAAAATCGAACCGGACCGGCCGATCTGACTGATCTTGCCCCTAAAAATCGGTTCTCAATTGAACCAGTAAGAACCGGTCCCACCACTGGTTCAATCAATTTTTTATTTTTTATATATTTTTTATTTTTTAATATTATTAATGTTATATATAATTAAATATAATTATTGCATAATTATGACGTCACACTGGTTCGACCGGTGGCTGAACCGGTCGAACCGGTCGAACCGGTCAAGCCGGTGACCAATAAGGCCTCTGGTTCGATGGTCGGTCCGAGTTTTAAAACACTGTTCATGATGTATAATTGTATACATACTAGTTCCTACCTAGAATATACAGTTAAGATCTACTTGATCTAATGGTCTACATTAACCTTGTAAAATTCTCTACACTACTCTATATGTTTCACGTACAATGTATACCTATCTACGACATTCTACAAGCTTCTCTAAATCTCCATAATATTTCACAATGTTCTATAAGCTTCTACAAGCTTCCATAGGCTTCTACTAGGTCCTAGAAGCTTCCAAAGTCTTCCAGAAGCTTCTATCATGTTTTAGAAGCTTCTAAGGTCTTCCGTAAGCTTCTACCATATTTTAGAATCTTCTATAAGATTCAAACATGATCTAGAAGACTTCTTTGGACCAAATCTCATCTTCTTCGCTTTAAAACAAATGGAACGTAACATTCTCCTCTACCTATTCCAACGACATCCTCGTTACATCCTGGTGGAACTTGATGGTGTGAATATTTGTTAATTATATTAATGATTTTGTTGACATTTTGGGTAAATATTTATGTGAAAAGGGTGGAATTTATTTAGTTCTATGTATTTTGGGCAGGAGATGACAACCGAGCCAAACCAGAGGTATTTTGGGCTGCTGTCGCTTAAAATTTTGGACTGTAGCTGCTTAACCGCAACTTTTGGGCTGATTTCAGACTTTGCACAGTAAGTCGTGCCCACGGCCTAAGGTCGCACATAAACAGACACCTGATGAAGAGTTGGAGACGTAACTGGACCTTTAATGGGAAGTGATTCAGTTTTGAAAGGAGAGATCTTCTCTGGAGATTAGTGAGGAAAGTTAGGATACTAATCCTTAACCTATTTCTCTCCCTCTCAAAGTAGAACTATCCATATAAAAAAGTCATCGGCAGAAGGCTTGGGGGGGAGATCGATTCTGGAGTTTTAGAGAGATTTTTACAGATTAAGGCAGACTCTTTACTTCTTCTTGGGCATGTTTTGTATAGCCATGAGTGGTTAAACCTACTCTAGTCTAGCAAGGGTTGATCAAGTTCAAGTTCATATGTATTATGAGATCTAAACTTAATTGTTTCCTTGGATTTCTGCATTATTTATTCATTCTCTGTTTTATTCATATTATTATCTTGTTGGTTGTTGTAATAAGAGCTCGTTGTGCAATTGACAGGGTCGTAATTAGCCAATCAAGGTTTCTAGATCCGTAATTGTCTAGTTAATCTTGATAACAGTGGCAGGTAATATAATTCTCAAGTTATATTATGAGGGTGAATAATCTGATTTAAACAGTCACGCTATTAGCGAATTAAATCCTAGGCGCATGTCGGGGTTGTTCGTCAATAAGGGATTAGTTAGAAGGCGCGTGTCCGGCTAATTTAAAACTAAGGAAAGATGAGATTATTAGAAGCGTTTCAATGATCATAACCAATCTATTGTGGGATCCGGATTTATTCTTTGTTTCAATGATCAACCGTAGAACTTGAATGAGATTACCTTGTTAGATGTTATTAATCTGATTTCTTTTCAATCTAATTTTATTTGCTTGCTATTTAGTAATTTTAGTATTTTTACTCATCAATTACAATACCCCTTTTTATTTCTTTGTTCTTGATTCTCTGGTTGTCAAAAGGATTGATTAATCTCCAGTATCTGTGGATACGACTCTACTCACCCTAGCTATAATTTAATTGATTTTTCAGGAGTAGATTTTATTTTTGGTAGATCCGACACCCATCAGAACTCCCGAATCTTATCTTTGTATTGCTAAAGAGAAAACTCATACGTCCAACTAGCTTAAGTCTCTGGTTGTCCCTTCTATTTAATCAAGTACTCGTCATATGTTGGATGTGAGCCTCTCCTTGGTATAGTCTTACATGCTAAGATCTCTTCAACTTCGCATTCAGGAGTCGTGGTCACAGCGTTGGGTGCACGCCTCAGTTCACCCCTACTAAGATCTTCCTTATCAATATGATAAAGTTTTAGAAAACTTACATGAAATACAAGATGAATCTCCAAATGTGAGAATATCTTGACTCGATGTGCCAACTTGTCTACCTTTTTCTTCACAGGAAAAGGCCCTTCATACCTTCCAATAAAGCCCTTATGAACACCTCCTCCAACAAGTGTATGAGAAAGGAGATTGACCATCACCAAATCTCCTTCGTCAAACTCCAAATGGCACCTCCTCTTATCGACCCATTTCTTCATCTTCTTGGCTACTTGGTTTAAATATGTCCTTGCCATATCAGACTCCTCATGCCAACTTTTGGCAAACAAGTATGCTCTAAGGCTTTTACCAATATAACCAATAGCCAGAGTGTGAGGAGTCAAAGGCTATTGCCCAGTAGCTAACTCAAAAGGACCAGCTCTAGTAGACTCACTCCACTTCAAATTGTATGAGAATTAGGCAACATTGAGCAACTTCACCCAATCTTATTGGTTGGCACTCACATAGTGCTACAAATACAACTCCAATAAATTGTTCCTGTTTGATTTATCCATCAGTTTGTGGATGAAAACCTGTAGAGAAGTTCAACTCTGACCTTAAGAGCTTGAACAATTTCATCCAAAATTGACCCATGAAGCGAATGTCCCTATCATTGACGGTAGTTTATGGATTGCCCCAATACTTCACCACGTCCTAAAAAACAAGTGAGCAACATCTTCGGCAATGAATTTTATTGACACAAATGTGAACACTCCATATTTGCTGAAGTGATCAACCATTATGTTGACTTGTCCCTCCACTTTTGGTAAACCAACAATGAAATCCATTAAGACACTCTCTCATGGTCTCTCAAGAATTGACAATGGCTACAATAATCTACTTGATGCTTTGTGCTCCACCTTGTCTTGTTGGCACACAAAACAGGTCTTCACGTAAGTCTCAATGTCATCTCTCATTTGGGGCCAATAATAGGCACGCTCTATAAATGACAAGGTCTGATGCATCCCTAAATGACTAGCCCATAAGGAGTAATGGCACTCCTTGATGATCTCCTTCCTTAATCCATCCCATTTAGGTACATAAATTCGGCTTGCTTTAGTGATGAGCAACTCATCCTTAAAGCCAAAACTTGCAAGTCTTTCCCTCCTTGACTTGCTTCAACAGCTCTTTCGCTTGGTGTTCATGTTGCAATCCTTCCTTCATCCGATCACACAAAGACAAAATAGGTTG
The DNA here is from genome assembly GCA_032467995.1 of Erythroxylum dillonii. Lineage (NCBI taxonomy): Eukaryota > Viridiplantae > Streptophyta > Magnoliopsida > Malpighiales > Erythroxylaceae > Erythroxylum > Erythroxylum dillonii. The sequence goes on from JANKYE010000002.1 coordinate 31,225,839, forward strand.
TGTTATAGCTGCCAACACAATCTTGTGATTCACCCCTCTTCTTGGTGGACTTCTTTGGCAATTTAAATGGCATGATATCCTTGTGCTCCTCAAGGATGGAAGCAATCTCTTTAGGCAATTCTTTGTTTGGATAACTGGAAATTTCCAACAATACCTTTTGAAACTCCCTGACCTATTCTCGAATGCTTTTTGAGTGTGTGATGTTAGTGTGTAAGTCGACTTGTACATTGTGTAAGTCGACTTATGCTTGTTCGGTACTGATAAGTCGACTTGTGTATCATGTAAGTCGACTTATGTGTGTACAGTACTACTTGATTGTTAAAGTTGTGCCCTAAAGGCAATCTCCTTTAGCGCGTTTTATTCAAAGTCATGTACAGACTTTATGAATAAATCAAGAAAGGCATATTTCATTAATTTGATATTCATTATTATGAATTGATGTTGATCTTTAATCGAATTAATGAAGTCCATGATATGTGACATAGCATGAAGGAAATTATGATGTGATCATACTACTGAGATTCCTATCATGTGCAATTATATCAGTATCTAAATTATCCCTAGTCATAGGAATAAAGAGACTGGATATCGTTAATCCGGATAGACTAGCACATGTCAAACTCCTTGATTGGATCAAGCAGTGGATCTCAGAAACTGTA
>JANKYE010000002.1:31234990-31255110 GCA_032467995.1 Erythroxylum dillonii
AAACGTGCCAGGGCCAGAGCAATCCCAGGATGGGTAACCTCCTGGGAAGTTCTGTGGAAAAGCAAAACCGTGAGGGTTTATCTATGATGCCACTTGTAACAAGCATGGACTTTCACCAATGCTTGTTTAGCACTTAAGTATGCTCTCGTTCCCAAGTCAACCTTCTACATGAAACACTTTGTTAAAGAGAAAAAGGAATGTGGGAGAATGTAAATATACTTCTATTAAAGAACTCTCTCAAGAAAGCTACAATGCTTATAATACTCTCTATGGTCTTTTATATTCAATGTTACAAATAAGGCAACCCTAAAGGGTATATACTCTAGTTCCTACCTAGAATGGATGGTTAAGATCTACTTGATCTAATGGTCTACAATGACCTTCTAGAATTCTCTACACTACTCTACATGTTTCATGTATAGTATATACCTATTTACAAAATTCACAAGCTTCTATAAACTTTCATAATGTTCCACATTATTCTATAAGCTTCCATAGGCTTTTACCAAGTTCTAGAAGCTTCCAAAGTCTTTCAGAAACTTTTACGATGTTCCAGAAGCTTCTAGGGTCTTCCATAAGCTTTTACCATGTTCCATAAACTTCTAGAGTCTTCCATAAGATTCAAACATGATCTAGAAGACTTCTTTGGACCGAATCTCATATTGTGGGCTTTAAAACATGTGAGACGTGACATAAGGAATAGTTGAAATTGATGCCTTCATAGGAAAATCATATTTGAGAATTCTTCGTCTTACCTCTTGTCAAACAGGCTATAATTTATAAGCGGGTTTACAAAATTAAACATAAAGCAATTAGATTTATAGGATAGGAAATTAATAGGGTAGTCACGGATTATAAATAGTAAGAGTATTTCAAATTATAATTAGTTTGCTAAGAGTTAGTTATAACATGTCAGTTACTTAATAATTAAATTCAACTGATTTTGTAGCTGAACTAGTTAATCTAATTAGCTTTTTTAGGTTAGCTTCAATTTTCTATTATTCCCTTTTCAACTTTTAATTGTCAACAAAGGATCTCATTCTCTTTAAAAAAAAGTTACATATTTCGAGTCCCAATTTAGTCTTCAATATGGTAGCACATGTACATTGAAATAACCCTATTGATAAAGTTTTAACTTAAAAAAAATAACAAGTTTAAATTTTAAAAGGTTTAGAATAATATTTCCTGTTGAACTGAACAATTTTTTATTTTCAATTTGACTTATTTCTTATTAAGCTATTGAGGTAAAGAAATTGACGTGCCAGATAGATTTTTTTTTGCATGGACTAACATTAGACCCTTAAGTCCTAATTGTAAAATTGTGCAAGCATTGGCAAGCCTTGACCAATGTTTGATACTCAAGACAATGAAACAAGGCAAAGACTTACTAGTAGATAAGGAAAATGAGTATTGTCAATGAGTTGGCATACATTGGTACATATTGGCAGAAATCTTCAATGATATGCAAGATTCGAATATGAGATTAAAAGGTAACTTGAGATTGATCTTGGATTGAAGGATAGCTAGATTACATGCATGAATGAGACATGTGAGAGTCGTAAGGACTTAATATGTGCTCAAATATGCAAACCATAACTAATAGACTTAAAATGGGTAAGCATTAGATCGGACCAATGTGTTTTAAAAGGCTTTAGGCTTAGATGACTCTTCATTAATGGATAGAGATTGAGTAGAGATCTTGAAAGATGTAGCGGATAAGATCACAGTAGATATACATCAACTCTAAAAGATAAAGATAATGGGAAGATCATGTAAAGATAATAGACTTATCTTGTTTAATGTGATGTAGCTAAATCCTATCAAATAGAGTACTATTTGAATGGGAATGTCATCTTGATATAATCTGATAAGAATAAAGGTCCAGGTAGTTTAGTTAAATTAAAATTCTGAATTGTAACACTATAGATGACTATAAATAGCTTATCTGAGCATTGCTTTCAGGAACAGAGATAGAGGAGAAGTAAGCATATTAACAAAGATCATTCATTTGTATACTTTTGAGGAAGTAATATAGGTTGGTCTTTACCGCAACTCTTTTGTGTTTACCGTTTTCGTTGATTATTCATTTTTTTCTTAGTACTCTTGCAAGAGTGTGAAAGTTAAATACTATGAGGGTTATAAGGTGTTTGAAAACAAAATTTTGTTGGTCAACAATTACGTGAGAAGACTGAGTTTAGCTTAAGCGAATTTAGGTGAAATTGTCATGCAAAAGAATAAATGTGACTTCAGCATAAGTTTGGGGGAAAATCCTTGTAACAACTAGCATTGTTAGTAAGGAAGACAATTCTTGTTAGTTACTTATCTATTAGTTGTGAATATTTAAACAATAATTAATGTTCTAAAATCATAAATTAAAATAGTAAGATAAAAGGTTTAAAAGTTTAGAGGTTCAACTAATATTAGACTGTCATAAAATTAATATATAATAAAGATTGAACAAAATTCAAGAACTTAAAATATGATTGAAGAAGGAGAGTTTTTTGCCAATTGAAAAAATTGGAGTTTAGTTAAAGAAGGAGACTCTCAAATGAAAATCAAATAGTTTATGATGATTTATAAAAATTGGTTAATTTACTAATTAATGAATCAATCAATTTTAATAATAAAGAATGTTAAGATAAATTGAACTAACAAATTAAACAATTCAAAATTTTTATAATTGAATCAGTCACTGGTTAATTTACTAATTAACAAATCGATCAATTTTTAATAATAAGATAAATTGAACTAACAAATGAAACAATTCAAAATTTTTATGGTTGAATCAGTCACTGGTTAATTTACTAATTAACAAATTGATCCATTTTTAATAATAAAGATTATTAAGATAACTGAAGTGACAAATTAAACAATTTAAAATTTTTATGAATGAATAACTTAAATTTAATTTAATTTTTTATCAGTAATAATAATTCAAGAGTTAAATAATGAATACTAAGTCTAGTTAGAGGAGTGCGCCTTTATGCATAAGGGCAAGAATTTTGCAATATTGATTTTGGTATAAAACAAAATTCCAGTTTGATACCTAATATCCGTTAGTTTTGGGGTTAATTCTACTACCACCCTTTGGATACGGTCAAATACAGCACAAGGAAACCCATTTCTGTCTTTATAAGGCCATTCGTTATCTGACGTCCAAAAAGTAGTAGTTTCTTTCTCACACAGTGATTTTTGGGGCTGGGAAACAAGTCAACAGCACAGCATGTGACTTCTACAGCCCAAGACATGAAGTGTGGAACCCACAGGTTGCCATACGAAAATCAGAAAGACGAGAAAAGAACCGAGTCCCGAGTCCCGAGCTCCGATTCAATAATTGCCGTCGGTGATTACTTTGCCTCAATTTCTGAAGATCAAACAAAAGAGAATGTCTTTTGCGGCCCTGACATAAATCTCGTGAAGCGCATTCACTTCTTAACGTATAAATGGGCCTGACAGTCCGAAATTTTCAACTCAACATTGCGGAAGGCTCCTGGAAATTAAGAAAGGTAATAATATAATATATGTAATTTTTAAAAAATAAAAAATATTTTTGTAACTTAAATTTATAATTTTATGGTAAAAAAATTTATTAGTTATTCCAAAGCTCGTCTTCGTAAGTAGGCTTTCTGAAATTGGTAAACACATGTCAACATCTAATATGCAGTTTATACAAAGCGAACTATATGTTAAATAGCAATCCCAGAAACTATTCTTCTATGATTTTCATGGTGCGGTGATCAATACAAAAGTTAGATGGGTTACATTAAGATCCAAGGTAAAGATTACATGATCTACAACCTCTCATGGACCTTTAGTATCTTCTGTAATTCCAAATCGAAACTACCCAAAAGAAAAACGCCAAGTTATTCCCATGACAATTTCCCAGAGAAAGAACCCTGCAAAGTCTCACTAAGAAACGCAAAACGGGAACTGGAATCAGAGAATTAATAAAGAACTACATAGTCATAGCCACAAAGCTCCGGCATCTTTCAAGATAGGGACCAATTCACCAGAGATATGAGTAGCCATGACCCTATCCAATCCACCAAAGAACTTGCCACCCACAAAAACCACCGGAAATTGCACGTGACTAACCATTTCCTCTTCCTTATCACATTTGTTATCAACCTTCCGCAACTCACCCGACAAAATACCTTCCTCTTTCTCATCGATCTCGAACACCATAGGATTAACTCCGAGATCAAGTAACAACTTTTTCACGACGTGGCACATGCAACAGCCACGTCTTCCAAAAACTATAACCGAATTCTTCGACACCAAGTTCTGAATATAGTTTTCTCCGGTGGGTGAGAGGGCATTCGCTGCGGGACCGCCTCGGCCGGGGAGTTGCCGATTGCCGGCAGTTGTCACCGGGTGGTACGTTCTAAACGGTATTGCTTCTTGCATTATATGGAAACACGGTGTTAAGGTTTTTGAATGTGAGTGAAGTTTCAATTGTATGGGATTAGGAGATTATATTGAGGGAGATCTGTGAAGACTCCAACGTCAACGCGAGTTACGCATTGTTTTACGTCACTGGGAGTGTGGGTGACGTCGTTCGATGTCACCGCTTAGTGGACGGATTCATAGTGATAACTATCTCCCGTTAGTCATGGACCTCTTGGGGTCCAGTCCGACCTATAACAGTGACAAATTTCTTTTTGTTTTAATTTTAAATTTGAGTATGCTACGCATGTTAATTAAAAATTTTGAGGAAACTTATAATTATAAAAAGTATATTAAAATAAACTTATGGGGTGTGGTTGAGTGGCAGGTACTCATCCATCCATAACCTAAGCTCAGGAATTCGATCTTTGATTTTGGGTATGAAGTAGATTTAAATCTTTGAACCAGTTGTTTCATTCTGTGAGGTGCCTACAAACCAGCGAGAAGATTAGTCACTGGATCCGTTGATAAATACTCTGGTCTAAGATAAAAAAAAGCTATATTAAAATATAATTATCAATACATATGATATATTTTGTGATAACATTGGAAAAGCAAGTGACACGAGATAAGTGGATGACGGATGTGACGTCACTTTCGTGCTACCAAACAAGTTTGGAGAACCCAAGCTACAACATACAAGTTCATCATCAAACATGGTAGTTGACTAGTTGTGGTCGTCCTGTAGTATATTCGCTGGTATCTATCTTCAACAATTGCATTGTCTTCCATAAAAACAAAATAGCCATTTCGCTTAAGTTTGATGTCGATAGTTTACAGGTTGCTTAGCCATTCGGTTAAGTATGTTGTCGATAGTTCACAGGTTAATTTTTTTACAGGTACGTAATTTATAAATTATTATGTTATATTTCCAATTCAATTAATTGAACAGAGATAAAGCAGCCTGCAAAGCCGTTCCAAGGACGGTGATCCGTGTACACGTCATGAAAGAGACAAAAACCACCATCCCACTTGACGTCACATGATCATCTTCCTCCGACTCCGAAACTCACGCCTCCGACTCTGAATCGCAACGTGGCCGTCGCCAACGTGGCATATCATTGGGATTTAACCTTATCCCATCATTTTCAGGCCACGCGTACAGTACGACTCTGTCAACTCTGCCCGCTATCCGACCTTGCATGATCTCATTCTCAGGAGGACAGCTGGGACCCAATGATGAAAGGTGACGTGGGCTGTTATGCCCTTTAATTATTATTTTATCTTTTCCGCGTTTTGAAGGCAAGCCGAAGCCGGAAAATGGGAATTTTGTGTTAAGAAATTACGCCTTTTTAAATACACGCAGACAGACAAAAGCACATGTTTTAATGACAGTTGCAAGTGCATGCCATCCGATCTTCTATTCCCTTTATTTTATTTTAACCTTTTTTTCAATACATCGTTGTTTTATGTACAATGAGGATAAAATAGGATTAAAACAGGTTAGTAAAACAAAGATAATCTAAACCCTTCAAATGAGACACTTCATGACTGACCCAACGAAAGAGCCAAAAATTTAAGATAAAAGAGTCTAAATAAAATATAAATTTCACAAAAATTTTCATATTAAAATTTTTTAAAGTATTTTTTCATAACTATAAAATAAAAAAATTAGTTAAAACCAATATTTACTAATTCTGTAAAAGAGGTAGTAGTTGTCAAATATACTAAAAAAATTATTGGATCTTCTTTATATATATATATATATATATATATATTCCCTACTGTTCATAAGCCTCGAAAACTCATTCCCTACCGCAATAACTTAGTTAAATTATTGATCAAACGGTCATACATGCATTCGCTGAAACATCTCTAAATCCTGTCGTGAAATAAATATTATAAAACTTGTCGATATAAAAAGCAAACGTGACGAAAGAACAAAAGGTCAAGAAAAACGATCGGATATGTCAACCTTGCCTTACCTTCTCGTGTCGATCGTTACTTACCACTATACAAAGCTACCATTGAAGGTGATTGGACCACCGCTTCTAACTTTTTTAAGGAAGATCCCAATTCAATAACTATTGATATCATTGAAAAGCCCATGATTGCTCTCCATGTCGCTATTGGTACTAGTCTGTCTTTGAAATTTGTTTAAAACCTTGTGAGGTTAATGTCTAATCACCTCTATGTGAAAGAAAAATTTTAGAACACCTCTCTTCATACAATCTTTCACAAATTACATTAACAGTGGCGACGCGGCACACTTCAAGAGAGAGTCTTGTTAAGTTATCAAAGATTTTGTTTTTTAAATCTTGGCACTGGCCCCATGTAGCTCCGTCAGTGTCCATGGATTCCATTTATTATAATGTGTGTGCGAATGTAAACAATGACAAGTTTAGTTTTTAAATGGGTAAATTATCTCCAATATTTTAGTTATGTATAATTTATTTAATTTTGAAATTATAAGATTATACATTACAATTTATAAGAACATACATTTATATATTTTATCAAAACATTGTTACTTAAAAATTTAAGAGTGTTCAAATAGATTATATTATCATGTTTAAAACAATTTTTTAAGAGGCTTTAAAAATTTTGTTGGTCTTTCAAAATATTTTTATTTTTATAATTTTATTTTTTATAAAATCATAATAATTTTTATGAAATATTTTTAGTGTATATAGTATCTTTAACAAATGTACAAATTTTTGAATTAAAAATAAGGATTTTAATATATTTATGTTCTCTAATTAATCGAAATATATTTTTCAACAGGGTGTGATATCTAAAATAAAAATAAGAGTTATGATATATTTAATATTTTATCAGAATATTTCATATAATTTACTTTCATAAAATATATGTCATGTTATATTTGTTAAAAAATTCAGAAATGGAACCACCCTATATTAGAAAAAGGCATAGTATAAAGTTAGTTATATACAAGATAAACATCATATTTCATTACCTTAAAGATTTTGGATTGAGATATGGTGTTCTGACATTATATAAAAACAATCGGACATAATCCAACTTCTCTCTAAGCTTCTTTCAAATTAGCGATTTCAAAGTCAACTTTTATTCTATAACTTCATTTCGTGTTTAATTATTATTGATATTAATTTTAAAATTAATTAGGAAAAAGTTTCAAACCTTCATTTTCTAAATACAAATTATACTTGTTTTAATTTAAAAAAACCATGATAAAGGATAATTTCAATTCTTGAAATTTGAAAAAGTTTAGATATGTTGGGCAATTAGCCAAGAATGGGAGAGTATTTGGAGCCAGAACCTTTGTTTATTCTTCTTTGATTTACTTCACTCACTTTCATAGATACAATGATAAACTTGGCTATTTATAGCTGAAATACAACATTTTAAAATTCATTGGAATACTAAGTGAATTCATTCAAATACTAAAAGATATTGTAGAATGCCTAACAAAAATTTAATACATTCATACATATTACTAACAAATCTTCATGAATTCTCCTTAGCCAAATAAATTGCGAAGTTGAAAAAATAGCTATAACATATTCAATTTTAGCTGATGGTTCTGCCACACTTTTGTTGTTTTGGGATGCCTAAGAAAAAACTCTAAAACCAAGTGAAAAATAATAGCTTGATATTTGTTTTTCATATCATCAAGATAACCACCTCGGTCACTATCACAGTAACCAAATAATGTTGTATTAACTCATTACTGAATCTTATGCCAAAATTGGTTGCTCCTTTGATGTGCCTCAATATACTTTTGACTGCTCTAAAATGCATTTGGCTAGGATTGTGCATAAATCTTGATAATAAACTTGAAATGTCCATAATATCAGGTCTTGTGGTTGTAAGATAAAGTAAATTTCTAACCAAACTTCTAAATAAAGAAGGATTAGCTCTCTTTTCTCCATCTTCTTTGACAAATTTTTCATTCACAGTATGAGGTTTAGATAAAGACTTGCAATCCATCATTTTCAAACTTTGTAAGGACATATTTAGCATACTTCTTTTGACAAATAACTATACCAATTAAATGATGTAACAAACCCATATCATTCATTTCATATCTTTTCATCATGTCTTCTTTAAATCCAACAATCATTTTTTTCATTTTTTCCAATATAAAGGAAATCATCATCTTATAAAGCAACAATGAGAATGCTTTAATTACCTTGAATCTTCATATAGAAGGTTGGCTCACTCTTAATTTCTTGAATCCTTGCTTTACAAAATAAGAATCAATTTGGCTATACTAAGCCCTTGGTGATTGCTTTAATTTGTAAAAGGCTTTCTTTAACTTATACATTTTGTCTTCTTCTCCTTTCATGATAAAGCCATGAGGTTGCTGAATATACACTTTTCTTTCAATTTTGCATTAAAAAAATGCAGATTTGATATCAAGTTGACAAAGATTCCATCCTTTTTAGGTTACAATGGTAATTAGAACATAAATGGTATCAAGTTTTACAACCAGTGGAAATGTCTCACTTTAGTCAATTCTAAGTTATTATGAGTATCCTTTAGCCACAAATCTTGCCTTCTTCCTTTGATTTAAGCCATTTGAATTTAGTTTCACTTTGTAAACTCATTTCACTCTAATGATCTCCTTGTTTAGAGGTTTCTCAATATGTTTCCAAAATTTTTTCTTTTCAATTGCATGAATCTTTTCTTCCATTTCCTTCCTTTAATCTTTCTCTTCCATTGTTTCTTTAAAACTTTTTGGTTCAAGAACACAAAAGTTGCATTTTGGATAAACATCACTCAAGGAACTAGAATTTGGAGGAGGAGGATTGTTTAAATTTTCTTCATCCTCCTCTTTTTCTTCATCATCATACTACAAAATAACTCCTTTTCTATGTTTTCATCATTCCAATATAAAGTGGTATTTTCATCTAATAAAACATCTCGGTAAACCAAAAATCTATTCATTTTCAATAGTTTTTAAATTTAGAGTTTTAGTTAACAAAAAAACATTTTTCACTTACTTCATCAAGTTTTATTCTTTTCTCCTTCGGAATGAGAGCATACAAACACTTCCAAACATCTTCAAATGTTTAACCGATGGATTCCTTCCTCTCCATGCTTCAATTAGAGTTTGATTCCATATAGCTTTTATAGGTCTTCTATTTAGCAAATACACTATCGCATATACTGCTTCACCTAAAAAATTTTAGGTATTCTTTTGTCATAAATCATTAATTTTGCATTCTCAGTCACAGTTTGATTCTTTTTTTATGCTACATCATTTTGTTATGGTGTATATCCAACTATGAGTTGTCTTTCTACACCTTCATCTTCATAAAATTCCTAAAATGCATTTAAAACATACTCTTTTCCTCTATCACTCCTAAGAGTTTTTATTTTACAACCACTTTGAATTTCAACAAGACTTTTGAACTTCTTAAATATCAAGAACACTTCAAATTTGTTTCATAAAATACACCCAAGTCATTCTTGAAAAATCATTAAAGAAGAGAATAAAATACTTGTCACTAATAGATGCATATTTGTCTATAATTATACACCCGTATCTAATGCATTTTGCTTGATATTTTATAGTTAAGTTGTATTTTTGGTACTTAATTCTCTCCAAGTGCATTTATAAGTTACAATTGCTTTTATGGACTAAAAAGAGAAGAATTAGGTTGAAATCGTGGCATAAAATGAATTTTTGAAAAAAATTTGAGACACAAGGTCGTGTGTGTACCTGTGTAAGTATCTGTGCCTGTGTAAAATTATGAATTATGGAGTTTTTGAATATACATGGTCTCTTACATACCCATGCGTCAGACCGTAAATATCTTAGAAACTTTAAATTTTACTATAAAAGGGTGTGAGCAGAGGCAAACGCAGTACAACCAATTTTTACAATAGATTTCAGACGTGAAACATCTAGAGAGGTGATGATTTTGATCCAAGGACAAGGAGAACATGAAGTTAACATCAAAAGAGATATGATAAAAGGCTAGGTCTAATCAAAACTTCTAAGAAGTTCCAATAGATTAGAAAGGGAGATTTAGAATTAAGAACCCTTTGTTTCTATTAGTTTTTTTGTATGTTTATATTTGATTTCATTTTCTATTATGAGTAACTAAATGCTTTTTAATGTCTTGATGTGATGAACCTAATTTGTGATACAATATGTCTTAATTTTTTATTCAATGCAATTATTTTGATTGATTTATTATGATTCAATTATGTTTTTAATCATTGTTCTAATATATTCAAAATATTAATGCTTAATTTGATTTCATATATTTGAAATAGATAAACCCTTTGTATGAATAGATCTACTATAATTGAAATGATTTGATTGCAAACCTAAAAATAGGTTGACATAAATTCTGTAGATTATAGTCAAAGCTAATAGTAAAATTCATAAATTGATAATGCAATTCTACGGGTTTTAAGTGGCAAGATTTATGTTAAATAAACCAATAAATTAGTTGTTAGTATTCACGAGAGAGTTATTAACATAAGATTCACGATCCAATAATCAATGAAATAGTTGCATGAGAAAAGTTTAATTATTTAATTATTTTTAGGGGGATTCATCACCTAGACACTAATATTTGATATTGATTTTTCTGAGTAAATTCCTTGATCTTTTGTGTTCATTATTGTTTCCAATTCTAGTTTATTTGTTTAAGTTTTATTTTTTTATTAAAAACCAAATATCCAATTTGTTAGTCAGATAAGAGGAGAAGGATAATTGCTAATATTTATTATCTTCATGGATCGACCTGTATTTACTTTTACTAGCCATATTTATATCATGCACTTACGGTTAATTTATATATTGGTATAAAAAATATCAATTAGTTACCTCCATGAGATATTGTTTCATAGGTCCACAAAAATCCGTATGAACAAGCTCTAACATTTTATTAGCTCTCCATGCAACTCCTTTAGGAAATGGTTGTCGATGTTGCTTTCCAAGTGCACATACTTCATAAACTTCATGTTTCTCCATAATTATTGGCAATCCATAAGCCATCCCCTTTTGTTGAGGAATTTTGAGAATAAAAAATTTTAAGAGCCCAAGTATTTTGTGCCATAGCCATGAGTCTTAAATTACTTGAGTTTTCAATGCTTGGTCTCTAACATAATTGAAATTTATTAGAAAGGTTCGGTTCTTCTTTATTGAAATCTTGGAAATCAATTGTCAACCATCCTAGTTTTCATAAATAGAGCACTTATTGTTCTCAAGATTAATTTCATATTCATGCTCCAAAAATTTTCCAAAACTTAGCAAATTTTGATCGAAATCTGATGTATACAACACATCTTAAACCATCTTTTTACCATTCTTTGTTCGGACACCAACAATTCTCAGTCTTTATCCTTGTGCAATAGCACCACTTCCAATTGTTACTTGTGTTTTCACATACTCATCGTTATTAACAAAAATAAACTTATATCTTACCATATGATTGCTTCACCCATTATCAAGATACCAAATATAATTTTTGGATTCGATTGCTATATGACAAACATATAACAAATTACTTTCTCTATGCTTTTCTTCAAAAAATTATGATTGTTGGTTGTTCTCCAATCTACAAGCCTTTTGAATATGACCCAAATTTCTTACAATGGTAGCATTGATGTTTACCTTTATGCCATCAATCTTTCTCAACATAGTTACTTTTCCCACAAATATTACAAAGTTGAGAATTTTCAGCATTAGAACATGTTTCAAAATTGTTTCTTCCACTTCCTCTTCCTCTTAAATTTCTACGACGTCCTCTTTAACCACATCTTTTGTGCATCTCCTTCTTTTTTTTAGCTATTGGACTCTCTCCTTCATGGGTTGTGGGATTGAAATTCATCTCAGATTTGAAAGAACTTTCAATATGCTGTTAAACATGCCTAGTAATTCTTCTCTCATAAGCCTTGAATGATCCCATCAATTCTTGCCCACTTAACGGAGAAATATCTTTTGTCTCTTCAATTATAGATACCACTGAGTCAAATTTGAGGGCAAACTAATATGAAGTTTATCCATAATTCTCCCGCCGTTAATATGTTCACCAAATATCTTCATTTCATTAACAATTTTGGTGATCTTTGTGTAATAGTATTGAATGTTTTTCTCCTCAGTCATCTTCAAGTTTTCAAGATCTTTTCTAAGAGTTTGAAGGATGACATTCTTAAATTTCACATTCTCTTAAAATTCCTTTTGTAGAATCTCCCATACTTCTTAGGCTCTTTCTGCTCCTATAATTCTTGAGAAAATATTTGGAGTTAGTCCTTGTTAACTATCTAAGAGTGCTTTAAAGTCTTTCCTTCTATGCTCTTAGAGAGTCCTCTTTTATTGGTCAGAGAGAGTGAATGTTGATGCTTCTGATTCTTCATATCCATTCTCAACAGATTCCCATAAATTTAGTGATCTAAGAGTTTTCTTCATCTTAACATACCAATGATCATAATATTCATCAGATAATAAGGGAATTAAAGAACCATCATAATTATGGTTTGTCATCTTTTGTTGCTAATTTCACCAAGATTTTAAGGCTTTGTAAATCTGGCTCTGATACATTTGCCAATTAGGCCAAAATGAGAGAGTATTTAGAGCTAAGAATCTTTGTTCTTTGATTTTTACTTCACTCACCAGCATTGATACAATGACGAGCTTAACTATTTATTTATAGCTACAATACAATATTCTAGAACACATTGGAATACTAAGTAAATTCATTAGAATACTAAAGATATTTTAGAATGACTGACAAAACTTTAATACATTTAAGCACATTAATTGAAAGATTAAAACCCTCCCACCACCCACCATGTACAAAAATCTTTTAAATTTAGATTTGGATTTTTGAAACCTAATTCACATACAATGAGGAAGCAGGAAACCACTTACAGAAACTTCATAAACAGAGTTTTCTATTGCAGTTGTTCCTCTTGGTTTTGTCATTGATGATATGTTCACCAAAAATAATTGGAAGGCGATAGGTGCGGCGAACAGAGAGAAGAAGCTTGGAGTGGGGATGAAGAAAACACAGGTCCTTCTTCCATACGTCTACCCCTTAGGCCTCTCTCGGACAATATTTGTGAGTTTATGAGATTGATGGGAGTTGCAGAGGTGAAAGCTAGATTTTGACAGCAACTATTGGTCGCTATAATGTGACCTAGTGGTAGTGTTTGTGACAGAGAACATCGACGACTACACGTTACAACGACATGGAACTGACAGCTGGCTGGCGAGAACTAATTAGCTGCTATCTCACTACCTGCTCTCGCTGGTGAAGCGTTAGCAGTAGTTGCATGCGATGGTGTAAGGTTGCTATTGGAGGTCACAACAACTATTGGTGGCTGCAAGAAGTTGCACAGGCTGGTGGTGGGAGGAACAAATGTGCCAACAATTGCTTATTATTTGAAGGTGGTGATTAGAGAGAATTTGGTTTATAAGGAGGGACGCAAATTTTGTTTGGAGACAAGTTTATATTAATCTAGGACTAGAACCAGTTTTAAAAAAAACTTAAAATAAGAATAAAATTGCAATACTTGAAGAGCAACAAATTTTATAAATCTAAGAATAATAATACTAAAGAAGAGTTCGCCTGAGACGGTGGCAGATTTGCAACCAATTGCCTTATATAACACATTGTATAAAGTCATTACAAAGATGATTGCTAGTAGGTTGAAGCAAATCCTCCCTGCTTTGATCTTGGAAAATCAGAGTGCTTTTGTTCCACATAGACTTATTTCTGATAATTTCCTTGTGGCCTATGAGATAAACCATTTTCTGAAAAGGAAGACTCAGGGGGTGGAAGGGAAAGTAGCTCTTAAGCTGGACATGAGTAAGGCGTATGATAGGATTGAATGAAATTATTTAGAGGAAGTACTGATTAGGTTGGGATTTCATATGCAATGGGTCAGGTTAATCAAATTATGTGTGTGTTCTGCGCAGTATTTTGTGACACGCGAAGATAAAATGCTTGGGCCTATTTATCCTGAGCGAGGGTTGAGGCAGGGCAATCATCTTTCGCCTTATTTGTTTATTTTATGTGCAGAGGGGCTGTCTTCTATGATCCGAACAGCTGAGAGTCAAGGTATTATTCATGGTTGTAAGGTTGCTGTTGGAGCTCCTGCTGTCTCACATCTTTTATTTGCGGATGATAGCTATTTTTTCTTCTCTGCACACCTCCAAGAGGCTAAAGCTATTAAAGAGATTTTACATATTTATGAGTTAGATTTGGGACAACTTGTAAATTTCAACAAATCTTATATTCGATTCAGCTCTAATACTCCAGTCCAGCAGAGGAATGTTATCTCTTCTTGTCTTTCTGTGGAAGTAGGAGATCGGGAAGCTGCTTATTTGGGTTTACCTTCTTTTATTGGAAGGAACAAGAAGGAAATTTTTTCTTTTATTGAGCAGAAGGTGTGGAAGTGAGTACAAGGATGGAATCGGACTTTTCTTTCGCGGGCTGGTAAGGAAATTCTTCTGAAGTCTGTTGCCCAGTCTCTCCCTAATTATGCCATGACTGTTTTTAAATTGCCAGTGGGTGTCTGTAAGAAGGTTGAGACGGTGCTTAATTCGTTTTGGTGGCGCACGAATTTAAGAAAAAAACGAGGGATTCCATGGATGGCATGGGAGAAAATGTGTTGGCCGAGACATCTATAAGGTAAGGGTTTTCGGACTTTTCATGATTTTAATTTGGCCTTGCTAGGGAAACAAGTTTGGAGGTTGTTAGCTGATACTTCCTCGCTAGTTGCTAGAGTCCTTAAAGCTCGTTATTTTCCGCAGAGCACAATCTGGGATGCAAAAAGAGGTACTAATCCTAGTTATACTTAGAGTAGTATTTTTTGTAGTATTGATTTTGTTAAAAAAGGGTGTAGGAAGCGCGTTGAAAATGGGAGTGCAATTAGTGTTTGTATTGATCCTTGGCTGCTAGATGCGGAGAATCCATATGTTACTTCGGTGTTGGATGTTTCTTGGCTAAATTTTAGAGTGTTGGATTTGATATTGCATGATCTCAAACAATGGAATTTGCCCTTAATCTCAACGTTGTTTAATGAGCGAGATAGAGATTTAATTCTCCAGATTCCTCTAAGCTTACATCGAAGTATTGATGATTGGGTTTGGGTTTTTTATAGGAAAGGTGTATATTTGGTTAAAAGTGCCTACCGTTCTATTCATACTGTACCTCGAGGTTTGACTCCAATTCTTTCTTCTCCTCTTTGGAAGCAATTTTGGTCTTTGAACATCCCTGCTAACATGAAAAATTTCTTTTGGCGTTGGCTAAATGCTTGCTAGCCAGTTCGTGCCCTTCTTGTACAAAAAGGTGTGGATATTTCACCTTGTATCCTATTTGTGGTATTGGGCCTGAATCCATTTCACATATTTTATTTGATTGCTATTATGCTAAGGAGGTGTGGTCACTTTCTCATTTGGTTTATTCCATTCCTTTTCTGTTATGTTACTGAAGTGGTTTTCTTTTGTCACACATAATTATACTGATGATGATCAATGTTTGGCTATCTCTATTTGTTGGGCTTTGTGGAAAAATAGGAATAATCTGGTTTGGCATGGTCTTCAACATTCAGCACAATCTATTCTTTTTTTAGCCGTTTCGATGTTGAGGAATTGGAATAATGCTAGGCGACACCAATCTGCAGCGGCTTTTAATGTCCCTTGTGCTCCTATTGTATAGCAGAAACCACCAGTTGGTTTTATTAAAATCAACACAGATCCCGCTATTTTTAAAGAGTTGAGGAAGATAGGTATTGGTTTTGTAGTTCGAAATAGTAATGGCGATTGTATAGTTCCTGACAGTAATATTTTTCCGGGGTTTTGGATCCGTCAATAGCAAAGGCTATGGATATTCGTGAAGTATTAAGCTAGGTGAAAATGTGCAATTTACACTCTGCTATTATTGAACCAGAATTGCAATTGGTCATTCAAAGCCTTCTTTTGCGTAGTTGCAATCGGTCGGAGATTGATTTTATTGTTAATGATTGCTTCTTTCTTAGTCATTCCATTAATGATATTCATTTTGGTTTTTTGTAAAAGATCTGTGAACTGTGCAGCTCACACTCTTGCGAGAAATGCTAGTTCTACGTTAGGTCTTGTTTATTGGGATTTATCTTTCCTTGTTTGTATTTCTTCAGCTTTAGCTGTGGACAACAGTTATTAATGAAGTTTCCTTTGTTTGATTTTTTTTAAAAGGGAGAACTAAGTTCCCATTATTATAAATCCACAATGGTAGTATAAACGATTAAAGTCTCCACTTAAGGATCATTTTAGAATCATTGTGCCTTTGAGGTTTCTGGTGATTGCACAAATTGAATCTTATGCACTAATCTTTGAGCCGTGATGTCTACATTAATTTCCCAACTTCTAAACAATCTACTATTCCTTTTGCACCAGATGTAAGATAATAGTATTCCAAAGGCAACTCTATATAAAATTTCAATGAGTCTTTGGTGCCTAGCTTCTTTTTCACCGCCAGCCATAAAATAAAAAAAGTAGAAGGAATAAGGTTCGAATCCCATATTAAGTTTGTCTATTGGTATTTGTTTTTAAGACCTAGTATCATATTCTAGCAAGAGGAAGTTGTGAATTGTAGCTTCCTATCTTGTAGCCAATAGACTATGTTTGTTCTAAAGGAATCATGTGCATATATAGTTTGGTATGTTCTCCACTGAGTTCTTTAGATCCTTTACTGGTGTATTCAAGCTAAAACCATGTATTATGCCTCACTAGAGCCTTTTTTTTGTTGTCTATTGGAATAATTGATTTAAGGGAGTGGAATTCCCTCAACTTATATAGTGGTCCACCCTATCGTGTTAGTAGCCAAATTAGAATAATGCATCTCTACCTTCTCATATCCTATGCTTAATGGAAGCTTACACCTTATCTATCATAAGCAATATCTATTTCAAGAACCAAGAAGTATATAAATTTATTTTAACAAACTAGTTGCTTATGCCTTTTAAAAAATAATGATGTATCTATTTCACACATTAGCTTTCTTTATCTGCAGATAGTTTCCAAAGCATTTTAATTAGTAATGCTTTGATAATAAGTTAAGCTGAGAGAATGCCCAAACCTCCACTTTCGTTAGGTAAACAAACCTCAGATCATTTCATTTTGGGAATTTTTTAACTTTTCATTAGATCCACTTTACAAAAAAGTTTTTTTTAATAGAAATGAATAATGATTTAACTATATATAAAAATAAATCAATATTACAATCAGTTCTAGACTATCCGCCTACTCTCATAATGAGGGCTGATAGTAGTTTACAAAGCTATAGAAATAACTAAAAAGAAAAAAAATATATATGCCTTTGTGAAATTTTAAGCTGAACTATAAGCACTAAGTTTGCTTCATGTCTATATACAGAGAATGCTGCAGGTTTTTAGCATAAATGCACGCTCTGATAAGGTTGAAAAATTTATCTGCAAGTTGCTATTTTTCTTCCTTCTTATCAATAAATCTTTGTTTATTCCTCTCTCTCCAAATGGTATATACGGTAATGGTGAAAGTTGCTTTGAAGAGGATAGCATTGGTTTTCCTTTGCTCCTAATTAGATACGATCCAATTTCGTGTTTGCTCCTAGTTGTAACAACCAATATTAAAAGGTAACGTATGTAAGATTTTGCTCCAGATAGTTTTAGCATATTGACATTGAAAGAACAAGTGATCTCGATCCTCTACGGCTATATTACAAAGTGAACAAGTAGTATCTTCATTGGCATACCTTTAATTCTTGTTTAGAATTTTACTCTTGACAGCAAGCCAAGTGATGAATGAAGCCTTTGGATTGATAGTATTTTTCCATAAGAGATTATGCTCCAGATAGTTTTAGCATACTGACATTGAAAGAACAAGTGATCTCGATCCTCTACGGCAATATTACAAAGTGAACAAGTAGTATCTTCATTGGCATACCTTTAACTCTTGGTTAGAAATTTATTCTTGATAGCAAGCGAAGTGATGAATGAAGTCTTTGGATTGATAGTATTTCTCCATAAGAGATCGAACCAAGGGACTTCAGTAGTGTCAAGAGTAAACTGTTGATAATAAGAGTGATTAAAGAAGATACCATTCCTATTTAGTGACCAAGAAATATGATCAGTATTCTATGCTTCATTTAGCCAAGGTAGGTAGCTCAACAAACTCTGGAATCCCCTAAAATCATCATGCCATTCACCATTTCAAATCAAAGAAGAAACTTTAGAGTTCAAAGGTATTATATTCCTTAGATGTGGAAATTTAGGGATATGAACAAGAGAACTGATACCAATCCAATTGTCATACGAAATCCAAGTCTTAGCCCCATTACCAGTTCTATGCTGAATACAAAGATAAATAAGCCCCCTTAAAGCCATCATTTGCTTAAGAATTGAAGAGCCAGCTCGAGAACAGCCCATCTGCCAGAAATTTGTATATTTTAAGTAGTGTTCATGGATCCATTTGATTCATAGTGCTTGATGATTGGTGTATAATCTCCACGGTCTCTTGCGCATCAAAACCATGTGCATTGTAGATATGGAGATGATCCTAAGCCCTCCTTTCTTTTTAAGGATATTTACATCACTCCATTTAATTCTAGCTTTCTTTGAGCTATCAGTAGTACCTGACCATAAAAATGCCTTCATAATTATGTCCATTTCCTTGATAGCTTTCTTTGGTAAAGCATGTGTGCAATCCAATGAATATGTAATTGTGAAATATTAAAGATATCAATCATTATGTGCATGAGTTCTTGATTTAGGTCAAGATCATATGTATAAAACAAGAACGTATGCACATAATGATTGATATCTTTAATATTACATAATTACATATTCATTGGACTGCATATGTATATATATTCTAACTTGACAAAACTAAGTCCTAGTTAAGGTATATTTTACTTAGAATAATATTATTTTGAGTTAGAAAGATTTCAATGTAGCATCAATTGCTAATCAACCCTTAGTATAGTTTTCCTTTTGTAAAAATTATTATTTGGATTAAGAAGTACTTTAATGAACATGGTATAGTTCTTTGCATTGTTGAAATAGTAATGTACTATAGAACATTAGAGCCATTAGTCATGTGAAAATAGCTAAGGTCTCATCAACTATCCAAGTATATATTTAGATAGTTTCTTTTAATTATGAAGATAATTGAGATCAAAGTTATAAGAATTAAACAAATACTCAATATAAAAAATCATGTAGAATTCTCTTACTAAGCTAGTATCCTAACAGTAGCATGATCGTAATATAGAGATATGGTATAAGATACTTAAGCAATTAGTTTAGTGCAAGTGGGAGATTTTTAGTTTATGTTCTATAGTTAATTGATTGGTTGTAATTCGTCTGACATAATGATTTAAAGATGTTCTTTATCTTATGTATATTTATTTAATTAACTAATGTATAAGATAAAGTATATGAGATAAATGTACATTAGAAATAAAATTATGCTGAGATCATAAATATAAGATTCATATTCAATTATGTATTATTCCTAAATTATTTTTAGTCATTATTCTATTAAGAGTGAACATTAATAGATTAGAAAGACTAACGTGTGTTTTTTTACTCAATATAAAAAATCATGTAGAATTCTCTTATTAAGCTAGAATCCTAACAGTAACATGAACGTAATATAGAGATATGGTATAAGATACTTAAGTAATTAGCTTAGTGCAAGTGGGAGATTTTTAGTTTATGTTCTATAGTTAATTGATTGGTTGTAATTCGTCTGACATAATGATTTA
>JANKYE010000002.1:31294786-31307387 GCA_032467995.1 Erythroxylum dillonii
GATAAGTTACAGTTGATTCGGAGTCGCATCAAGGCGGCTCAGGACAGACAAAAGAGCTATGTGGATCAGCTTCCTAATATTTTTATTAATATAATTATATTAATTTTAAGAATAAACATTTTAACAATTAATTAAAATTAATAAATAAAAACCAAAACAAGAGACAAATAAACACAACTAAACGTCCTTACGCAACCAATTAAAAAGGTAAGCAAGTAACGAGAGTCTAGAACCGATCACTGGGCGGGCGTGAAAATTACACCCAACCCCACCCAAGTTCATTGAAAACCCATAATCTCAAAGAATGGGTCAGATCGGATCTATACAAGTGACAGCCAGTTGTTCGTCCACTGCCTTACCACGAAACCTTGAGCTGAGCTGATTAATTTTGGCGATAGAACATATGTTATAGAGAATATTATACCATGAGAAAGAAAACAGAACACTAAACTTCATCTGACAAATTACAACATTGGATTGAGTCCTAAGTGAATACCCCATTTCTGAACAATGGATGTATCACCAGGAACCTGATAACATTTGTAGAAACTGGGTCCGCAACAAAGCTAGCAGTGTTAGGAATACAACCAAGTCACATCTGCAGGATAATTACAATGCCATATGTTCCAAGCAATTTTTGGCATCACCTTCCGCAAACTTCAGTGCAGCACACAGACTTTATATTAGATAGTTCTTGGGTTGATGTTCAAGAATTGCCTGAAAAGAAAATAACAATGTCAGATAACTTAAAACATGGAAAATCCATTGAACTCGTTAGAAAACCAATCCAATGACTAAATTAATAGAAATTTTCTATAATCTTTTGGTCTCATCAACCAGTGCAAATACAATTGGCAATTCCCCCACAGATACATGAACTACATAGGCATTCAGCCCCTACAATTAGAGAACTTGAAAACAGGATTCCAGACTCCAGTCTTGGACCACTGGTGATGGCAACAGACAGTTCAACACTAATGGTATTGAACATCTCCAGCATGCATCTTACCAACTTTGGTCCTTTCTGATGCAAAGGCATCCAGCAGTTTTGACTTCCTTGTAGACTAGTTTTCATCATAACCTCATTCCTTGTGCAACTAGACTCTTTTATTTGTTAGTGTACCACATTAATACATTAAGAAACATCTCTTACAGCGTAAAGGTGCTTACTTTGGTAGTATCAATTATAACTGGAGGCTTTGGATGGAAATTCTCTCCAACACAAGGAAGAAACGAGCATCCTTGGTTCAGTGGGGTTGATATTGAAGGGCGTATGTCCTCTTTATCAGTGATCTGTCGATCCTCAGTCAATAAGAAACCAAAAAGTCTGCAGCTGCTTTTACAAGAAGACATATCTGGACCACCTCTAAAAGTTGATTGAGCTATGAGAGGTTGTGAAACAATTTGTTGGATATGCTCAGGAGATGGACCAAATCGTGCAGCAGACCGATTTTCCCCTCTTAGATTATGCTTAGAATGAGAAGACAACATGATCTTCCCACATGTATTGGGATTGCCAAGCCAACTTTGAGCATTAAATCCAGGCTCCTCCTTGTCATTAAAATTGTACTTGGTACGCAGATTTGAAACAAGATTGGTTGCTTGCTGAAACATTAATACTGAAGATGGGGAAGATACTTGTGCAGGTGTGCGCATGGCAGTGTTACACCCTTGCATTACCACAGACCAACCACTTCTTGACTTTGACATGTGGACACCATCAGAAATTCCAATGCAACCATTTTCACGAGCCTCATCAGCATTTGGCGCTCTTCCAAATGGTGAACTAGGCAATATTTCTTGACCTTGCAAGACCTTCTGGAATCTGAAAGATTCACCAAAGCCTATGCCTTTGTGGGAAATATCAGTGTTCACAATGGGGTCTCCCACACCATTTTCCACAGCAGCAATCACAGAGCCACGTGAACCAGAGAAACACCGTATTTCAGAACCATGTGGATGTTGCTTTTGACCATCCACACTGTCATAATGCATGTTAAAACCAAAAATTTCTTGACCTTGCAAGACCTTCTGGAACCCTGAAGATTCCCCAAAGTCAGATGCTCCAATCCCATCTAAATAGGAATAGGAAGTGAAAAAAGACGAGTCAGTAAAAATGTTTGGAGAGTTTATAGAGAAATTATTATACAATTACTTACTAGAAGCAGGAAATTCTTGCTTTGACGAATGTAACCCTGACCTGCTCCTCTTCAAACCAGGAACCATAAAGTTGGAATTGGAATAAAAACCAGATGGATCAATCTCCCATGGCGAAATCCTGCTATGCCTGTTAGCCTCTGTATCATCCCACCTTACCTGAAAGAATAAGCACAATATTCGTGTGACGCTACTAATAAATGGTTTCTTCTTTCAGTATGAAAAGTGGAAAGTTAAAACTATAAGTCAAAAATTGCAGTATATATGGATGAAAGAACCATCAAAAGAATCACAAACGAGACAAACTCCTTGATGTCAGTCTCTCAAATTTGCCAAGCCATGCGAAGTACACCTATGATTCTTATGCTGTAAAAATATTTTGTTCTCCAAACTCAATTACTCAAAACATATATAACCAGAGTAGTTTGGCACATAATATTGCTGTCAACAAGTGAAGAATTTGGATATCTGCTGAAAGACCAAGATTTGATTATAGATGGAAAGGGAAACATTGAGTATTATAGAAGTCTTTTGATCCAAACAAACAAATTATGTTCACCTTGCAAGCTAACTATGAACTATCTGACCATTTTCAATTGATCTTCCTCCCAAGAAGGGAACAGCTAACTCACCATGAAACATTCTAACAAAAATGTTGGAAACTGTACATTGTTCAAGGGAATTAAATTATACCACTACAAAGGAACTGAAGCAGAACAATCGGCTTGGAAAGGGGGCTTGATCCGTATTTTGGATAATTTGTCAAACACCACAAGAAAAAAAAAAAGGGAAAGATAAGCATAGTAATTGAGGCAGGGTAAAGCCGAATCCAGTCTATGAACCCCTATGTTCCAATATGTCAAAAACTTAAAACCTTTTCAGAAGTACAAGTGAACTGGCAGAAACTCTCAAGAGAACTGTAACTATAAATGAATGCACATCTCACAAGCATGGCCCTAAAAGTAAATGCATACCACTAGGCACCTCCACTTTGAATCAGGCCATCTAGCAGCATCTACGTCACTTATTCCAGTTATTATCCCTGTGTATCTGCATGGAAACAAATAAACTAAGTAGATAAGTTAGTAAAGGTTCCCATACTATAGTCTAGTTGAAGTGTAAAAAACACATCATATCAGACCGTCTTTCTGCTGCATCCTCTGCTTCAAAACGCATTTTGAACCTCATTCCAACAGAAAAAGACAGATCGAGGCTCTTCAAGAACTTATTGGCATGTACGATGAACTCGGACGAGCTAGCCCTGCAAATAGCTCTTCATAATTCAGAGGGTGTAAAAAGTTACAGCTAGCAACTTATGAGTACAACCAAGCAACTGTATAAGGAGCAAGTATACAGGAAGATTACAAGGCATTTTAATGGAGTTGACAAATTAGTAAAATGTAAGGCATATATTTGTTTCCAGATCATTAAGACATTTATGGATATATTTCTTTTTCCCTTTTTTTGATAAATTACATCTATAAATGTTAAATGGATCAGCAGTACAAAGAAAACCTACATAACACCTATGCCCCCCTCTTTTCTAATGGAAGGATGATACTTCATTAGCATTATTAATAAAGGTTCCGTTAAAAGGCAATGTAAAGATCAAGAAACATTTTTGTTAAAGCATTCTTAACTGATGTTAAGTCCCACACAAGGTTAATAAAGCAATTCTGCAACTACTTAAGAGAAGGACTAGGAACATTTGAGTCAATAGAACAAGGTTCTTCATATTAACTTGGATTGTTGCTTATACGAAAATAAGTGCTTCCAAGTCTGGTCACCGTTGAAGAAGAGAGAATTTTCTAACAAACCAAAATACTTTGAGGAATGTTTGATTCATTTTTTTATGTTATCTAGTAGAGATAAAAAACCAATAAAAATTATTTAACCAAAAGTTAATCTTAGTTGATGAACAGATGATTGAAAGCCTCAAAAAATGGACGCACAAAAACTTATGGAGATAGTAGAAATGATGAGTGAACTTTCGTCTGTCTATACTAAGACTTAACAGAGCAAGCTGGGATAAATGGATATAACATGAAAAGCACAATGGATGAACCAACTTAAAAGTACAAAGCTTGTAGGGAAATAGTAAGCAAACAAAAGTATATTAGAATCCAGTGGCAGTAGTATTCATTCTTGTCGGAAAACTAGAGTTGTTCTTATGTATTAGTTTAGCACAACAACTACCTTCTGGTTGCAAGGGACTGAACTAGAACCTTCTCAAAATAACATTAAATAGGAAAAATTTAAATGCCAATATGAACAACACTCCAAATACATTTTCATCATACCAAGTTTTCCTGAGACCTCCGTATAATTATGAAAAGGATGAGTACAAGGGTGGGTTTGTTCATTATTTTTAGGTATAGTTTAACTGAGGCAATTTTACTATTATACTATCTGGTGGTTTCATATTCTGGGATCTAAAAAAATAAATCATATTTACTTGAAGGTAGTATTTGAATCAAGTAGCAAATTACCTCGGGTTATAGCAAATGTTGAAAACACTTCGCTTTGATACTGAATTAACTACATCCATAAGGGTGCTGTGACTCAACTGCTGACTACTGGGAGGAGGAAAAGGATTGGTGCATTTCGCTTGTGCTGCCCTGCGAATTCCTAATCTTAGCTCTCCATCATCACCCCTGAAACAAGAATACCATATGAGTGAGACCAAAAGAAGTTGTATTTCTATGAGAAAACTTCTTTGTACCTTAGAAAGAGAACTGCATCTCCAGAAACAAGTTTCTTCTTATTTACAAATGCACTCCAACCAGTGGTGAGCAAATGCCTACGTGGTTGACCTGGTCAAGCCAAAAAGGTAAGTAGTAAAATCCCTTGCCAGCAAATAACATTACCTAAAGGTGTATTACTCCTAATGGACATACCCCGATAAATATGTCGAAACCTCCACTCAAATCCATGCAAATCCTTTGCTACAAGCTCTTGAGAGGGCCTCTGCTGAGCATAATCCTACAGTGACAATTTTAAGATTGTTAGATGACGGCATGGTGTAGCATGTAAATGGTTTATTGACAAATATATAAGGGTTGGTATATATACCAGGGGAGGGAAGCAGTCCTCAGCAGCTCTACGAGGGACAGAGAAGCCTCCATGAGTGCTGGTATCGGAGGCAGTAAGTGTCTTACAAAACATATGGGGTGTTGATGGTTTCAGAGTCATTTCATTGTCATCCTCTTCACTGTCCCCCTCCATTTTCCCTTCTCTCAACTTCTGCTCAATTTGCTAAAGCAATAACTCCCAGTCAAAAATCAACCTCACTCCAAAATTTCAGTCACCCCATAACAAAATACCAAAAACAATAAAGGCATTAACAAATAGTAGAACAAAAACCAACTAAATATTTTCACTAGAATGCATGTGCAAAATGAAATATTTCAGTCGTGGATTCAATGAGATATATTCCTGACTCAAAATTACAACCCCTTAATTACACATTTAAATGCCTAACCATTGTGAAGCATAAAAATGAAGCAGCAAGTACCTCATTCTCAGGAACCAGGGAAACTTGAGCGTAAACTTCATCAGTTGCTTCCTCTGCCTGCCAGAAAATTGAAGGATTTTTTTTTCTCATCAAGTACGCTTTACCAAAGTTCTAAACAAAAAGAAAATACCGCTTTTTGATCCCAAAGAAAAATCAGGGAAAGCATCAATGCATACGTGTAAAAATCCCAGGGCTCTCTCTAATCACTTAACTTGGCATAGCACATTTAAGCATATTGCTATGCCTGAATTCTAATACCTTCACAAATTTGCAATCGCAAACACCAAATAGCAAAAGCATGACACCGCGAATACTTTTAGACCCTCATTTGTTAACCCAAAACAACAGCAACCACGACTGAGAAAATTTGGGAGCGCACATTTAGCAACTAATTCCAATGATAAATCAACATGAAAGCATATTTAAAAGAAATAACGCAGCATATGCGGTCACAAGACTCACATGGAGCTTGACATCAAAAACCCGACAGAAGACATGAGGAGGGAGTTCATAGGTCGAAAGAGGCGCATCGGGTAGTTGCTCCAAGTGGCCCTGAGGAAAGTACACCACAACACTCCCTTTCTTTGGCAACGATATAAGTGGACCAGCACAAGCATGCCACAGCTCCAAACAGAACGAGGATGAAGAACCAGAACCACCACAAGAAGCACTTATATTAGAAGCACTTACAGCAGAAGCTGAAGATGAAGAAGGAGAAGACAAAGAGTCTGAAGTGGGTGTTGCTTCATCCTCCTCAGTGGTGTTAAGATCTATCATGCTCACCATTTCACACCCTATTAAGCTCTCCTAAAACCTAAACAGCAATAGGGTAGAGTTCTTCAACAAGGAGAAGCCGTTGACAAAAGAAGATTTCTTGAACAAGTGCTTTTGAGAACAGGGACTAAGGAGATGGCAATAGAGAGAGAGGAAGAAGAAGAAGAAAGTTTCATGGCATGTATGAGTGCAACTTTGGCATTTGCCTAAAAGGAGTCTCGAGGCCAGGCTCTTAAAAAAAGGAACCTTTTTTTTCCTCCACCCCTCTCTCACTCTTTTTTATCTGTGACTCTGTGCGTCTCTAATGTGCTACTTTTAGATATCAAATCAAAGCTTTTTTGTCCTGGTTAGGAAGGGAGTCTTTCATTCTGGATTAAATGAGATTGATGGGTTCTCTTCTCTTTTTCTTTTCAGTTTTTGATGAACATCACTCTCTTTTCTTGTTCATCTGCCAAATTTACAATTAAAATTAAAATTATGAAAAGAAAAATTCAGTTGCAGAGTAGCAGTGCCTGCCACAATGCTGCAATGCTGAGAGAGTCTGGTGGGTTATGATGTGTGGCAGAGAAAGAGAGCAAGTGCGCTTGTGTGTGTAATGTAAATTAGAGAAGACAAAGCCACAAGCTTAAAGCTTCCCAAGTGGCTTTAACTTTTTGTGATGCATTTGTTAGTTAAATACCAATGCCCAAGAAGCTGATAGACTCGAACATCGGAGTTAAGGAAAAAAAAAAAACGAAGTTAAGATGGAGAGAGAGAATTCTGTACGGATTATCCCTTTATTTCCGGGGGATGTCTATTCTGTCCCCTTCCACTTCTTAAATCTCGCGCATGTCCTCCTCCTAACTCCAAATCTCTTTCTTTCTTTGGCATGTGTTGTTTAGGGACCCAACCCAACACACCAGAAGCCAAAACTTTCAACATTTCTACCGCTCCCCGTGTAAACTGGTTGCCTCCTCGAGTTACATTCTGGCGAGTTTTGTAACAATTAATTAAGACAAACACTTCATTTCTTCTTTGTTTTTGTTTAACAATGTCAATATATGAAATTTCGATGAATCCAGGTGAACGTGTTGAACAAGATGCGAAAAGGGTATTCTTGAATGAGTTCTTAAATTTACCTGTCCTTTGGGTTTGATATTCAATCTGTAGATTCCTGTCCTGTTGTAATTCATTTCATGTAGCAGGATCCTACTACTCTAAATTGGCCAACCTTGGAAGAGGTCATTCCTTCAGATCTTATCTATTCTGGGACAGTTTCATTCCAATCAAGTTAGAGCCTAGCTTATAGTATAGCATCCTATGGCTATTCACCAATTGGTACAAAGTTGGTCCCCCGAGAATTTACATCCCATGGATCAAACATGTTAATATTCGAGTCTCACAACATTCATCTTTTTTCCTTCATGATGCTGCCAAGTTTTTAACTTTACCCTATAGTCCCATAGGCAATAATAGCTGTTTTCTTAGGCCGAAAGCAATGACCAACTTATATTATATTGTAGTTATACCCAACATATGATTATTTGTTCGTTTACCCATATCAGATAATCTCAAATTCTGCAGTT
Organism: Erythroxylum dillonii; assembly: GCA_032467995.1. Taxonomy (NCBI): domain Eukaryota; kingdom Viridiplantae; phylum Streptophyta; class Magnoliopsida; order Malpighiales; family Erythroxylaceae; genus Erythroxylum; species Erythroxylum dillonii. The sequence continues at coordinate 31,302,797 of JANKYE010000002.1, forward strand.
TAGGAAATGGAAGCAAATATCAGACACTGCCCTAATATTTCTTCCACGTAAAGAAGTGCACACATAAACACAACTCAGTTTTGTAAGGGGCTGAACGGTACTTAATCACGCTAATTTAATTTCATGTACAGCATCTGTCTCCTTTAACTCCTACTGATGCCTGAAAACCAGAAGAAAACTCATTAATTAACCCCCTGATGACTCCTGCCTTCAATTTGCATATTGAATACCGTTGCAGTCACCTTTCTACAAGTTGTGCAATGAGGTTTGCAACCCTAAAAAGCTCGTAAAATTAGCTGCTTAACATGACTACCAAACCTTCAACTTCTAATCTATTGGAATAATTGAAATAGGGTTCACATACACATCAACAGAAAATGAATAACACATGTCAGAAACCCATTAATTGAAAGAGCAGGAGGAGTCTATAAAGACTATGGTAGAAGTAGAACTCTCAATAAATTCAAACAAATCCCATAAAAGGAATTGCAGGCAGAGGAGCACAGGGAATGAAAATGAACCCAGAATTGAAATGGGTAAGAAAGACCCGGACCGGACACATTTAATATTACCTAAAAATTATGTCAATCATCAAGGGGCTAATCTTCTTGTTTCTTATGCCAGTGAAGAGAGGGCAAATGGGTCAATGAAGTAAGTGTGTGGACAAATGCGTCACAGTAATGAAAAGGGGCAGGTCTTTATCAGAGCCATCAATTGCGAAGAACCCAACCCCCCCATCCCTCCTCAGGCCTAGTGCTAATTATAGGGTTTTGTAGAATAGGTCTTTTTCCTTTAAGGATTAAAAAGGCGGATAACCCGGACAATTCGGGTTACAACTCAATACCCATTCGGCTATGACTGTCTCCCATTCCATCTCATATCGGAAAGATACACGAACCCCACTCTCGATTCGAGCGCGTGCCTCAGTCTAATCAATGGGAAAGGTGTCATTGGAATCTAGTGTCCCGGTCACCTATGCCTAACTCACAGGACACATCGGGTAAAACTCTGATCAAACAAAAAAGCTCCATCTCACGACGAGGTAGGGAATAAGCTACATAATTGTATTATTAAATTAAAATATTCATTTTATATAATTGTCTCGTATATTAAATAATTTAAATTAAATGAGATCCTCTTATTTAATAAAAATTATTGCTATATATTTTTTATAAATTATACCAATATTATAATCATAGAAATTTTGGCCTCTTAACTAGCATTATTAAACTAAATAAAAAATCAAGATTATTGATAATTTCTTTTCATTTCACTAAAACATCAATTATTTTATGATTTTGTATAATCATAATCTTTTTATAAATAAAAACTTTAGTTTCTCTTTTACATTTAAGATTTAAAAAACAAAAATTATTAATTCATACAGCGTTTTACATCTAAATAAGTATTGCAAACAAAATTCCAAATTGATCATAGTATCTCAGTTCTCCGTTACTCTCCAGACTCGCTTTATTGCGGAAATTCAGACTAAGTATGATAATATCTCAATTACTTTTTTAAATATTCTCTATGTTTTTCCTTAACAAATATATTTATTTCATGCGAGAGTGGTATGTGCCCTTCTCCGTGAATAATGGGAGATCTAATATCCATATTCTTAGCCTAATTTTCATGTTTATGATATGTTTAGATGTATAATTTATATCTAATAGTAATATATTGTATAATGTACAATATATTATTATTTTGGGCACACTTTTGATATTTGAAATAACAAAAAATATTAAGGGTTAGTAACTAAATTGAATTGGTATTTTTTAATTAAATCATCTTATTGTTAAAATTTTCTTAATTTAGTCCTTCAATTATTAGTAATTTTTAATTAAATCTTTCCAACAGTTGAGTTTGAGTACTCACAATGCCACTCGTACCATTATTATATCAATATAAGATGTTGACATGATAATTACATAGATTACACTTCAATATCATAGTAACGTCACATGTTTACATGATATTATGAGACTCACCACACTATGTGTTGACATTTTATGTTAATATTTCTTTAGTGTCATTTTCATGTCATCATAATGGTATGACATGTCACTTTTGCACTTACGTTATTTTCTTCAACAAAATGAACAATGTTGGGAAATATTCAAACGTAGGAGGAATAAAATGAGGAATAATTTTTTTAGAAATCATCGATTGATAGATACAAAGAATCAAATATATCATTATTTTAGTTATTCTATATGATAAAATTCATGCTATATCAAAATTAATAATCAATTATGGCAGGTAGCAAAATATTGTTATAATTGTTATGTCAATTTCATTTTTATGAATAATCAATTTATAATTCATATATTAAGTTTAAGTATTAGAATTTATTATTTTATATGAATTTTTTGTACGTGAAATTAAAGAATAAAGAGAAAGCACCTATTTATACTCATATATACATCACTTTATTAGAGATACTAAAATTCACTTTTTATGTATAATTAAACTTGATTGCACTATATAACTTGTTTTCATGATATTTTTCTCTATTTAAATGTATTATTTAATAATTATTAAAAATATTAAAAGTAACCTCATTCTTGGGAACAATGATTACTTTTATAACGTGAGTGTATCATATTGTGTTTTAAGGTTAAAAATGTCTTTTTTGTTATTTTCAATTTTGTTTACTTGTTTATTATAAAATCGTATATTTTCTCGAGTTTTGACCTCATATCTTTTTTAAAATCAAAAAAGGGATTAATTTTCCTCTGAAATTTTAGGTTGTATTTATGCTAGGAAGGTTTGGCTATCATATGGGGGTGCTTATTTGGGGTAATGAGGGAAATGTATGGGTATGGAATAAAAACTCATGTTTGGTATCAACATGAGTAACACTTTCATTCCCCCATTTTCAGCAATACTTTATACTTGTGGACTACTAGAGGAATGGGATTTATTGTTGCCTATACTTCATTCTCATTCTTTACTATATTCATTCTTATTCTTATTCTCATTACCTTATGTGAACCAAGTGCCCCTATTTTTTGGATAGCAAGCAAGTTCTTGACCTTTTGTGAATATTTGTTGCTTTATGGTGGTAATGTTGAAATAAGTATGTATTGTAATGTAGAACTAATATCCTATGATTACATTTTTTCAATTTTTATGAACTTGTCTTAACAAGATAGGTCTTTTGAAATTTAACATTTGGTTTCATTTTGTAACTCAAATTATGAATTAAGTATGTGACAAAGCATATGGCTTTGTAATGAGGCAAAAAACCTCGAGGTGGTGAAGTGACTTTGGAGTTTTGTTGAGCAAGTGACATATCTAGTATTGTTGGCGGATGTCTTGAGGTGTGCCCACATTCTTTATAAGTAATCTCATCATTTATGTCTATACATTCATCTCTTTCTTTGCTTTATTTCATATTTAAGACTTTGAGTAAACTAAATCAACCAATTATCATTTGATGTACTCCTATCATCTTCTCTTAATAATATTTTAATTTCTTTTCATTATAATGTACGCCTATCATGTCTCTTACTTTAAGTATTATAATGTCTCTTACTAAGATGCACATAATTCATTATGTTCACTTCTTGATACACTCTAGACATACTATAATACCTCCAAAGTATATATTGAAACATTACACGTATAGTTTATAAATTGGTGGTGTGTCTGTTTGTAGTTATGGATCTAACTTGTGTTGCCAAAAGAACATAAGATTATTTAAAGGCAAGTTAAATAAAAAGAGAAAATGTGACATGCAAGAGGGTGATCATGAAAAATCCAAGTCAAAAGGTCCTAGCATGTAGGAAAAAAATTGCACTACTTTCTAAATCATAAGCTTATTGCAGTGTCAAGCGTTGTTTAGGAAAATACTAGTATAAATTTTGTTCACCTTGTAATCGTGAATCCTTCCTATGACAAGGGCAAAGATTTGTTGATAGATGAAGTTTATTATCCTCATTAGTTTGTCAAAGTTGGAGATTATGTCTTTGAGGCTAGCAATGTGAGACCTTAAGTCCTAGGTGGAATCATACTTCCCAACGATGAGAGGCATCTTAATAACATAGAGTAGGATATGATTCTTTGTTCCATGAAGCGTTATATAACATAGGTCTATCACATATATTGTACTCTTACATGTGCTTTATAATTTAGTTTAAAACTTTCTTTTATTGGTGACATACTCCATGGTTGTTTATAACAGACACACAAACTTGGAGATCTAGTGGATAAATTGCATATTTGGTCGAGCTAAAAAGATAAGGCTATTGCCTTTAAGGGGTGTGGCTAGATAGTTGAGAACGAGGCTTGGCTTTGGTTAGATTCTAAATTCGACTCCCTGCTAGCTCCTCTTGTAAGAACTTGGGACAGCCAGGGTTTTACTTATGGGTGGAGAACTAGTGTGGCCATCTGTGACGGGGTGTAGCTGCTTGGCCCTCTGATAGGGTGTAGCCACTTAGCCCTCTAAGAGGTGAGCCTGCTTAGCTCGCCTACGGGGTTTCCTCGAATTAAAAAAAAAAAAGAAAGAAAGATAAGGCTATTGAAATTGCTAACTAGAAGGATAAAAATCAACTATTGTATAAGGAGATTAAAGCTCTACTTAAGG
>JANKYE010000002.1:31388047-31400209 GCA_032467995.1 Erythroxylum dillonii
TAATTATGGTGATTAATGAACTTGTGCCTTAATGATTATAATGATGCCTGATTCAAGAATATATCTCTTGCTAAAATGTTGATGTGAAATGCAAAAATTGACCTTATGTCTTGAAGTGGGTGATATAGGTATAGTTGTGTGTGAATAGAAGTTATTGAGTTGACTAGCCAATAGTAGCAATAGCAACAGTAATGAGTATAAGTAAGGTCTAGAAAGGTCAACCAAAGTTATTTAATTGTTTTCATTTTTCTCATGTATTTAGAGAATTATGTCTTTAGACGTCAAAGTAGACATTTGGGGCATTAGTGTGGTGCTAAAAACCTTATGTCTTACATATTATGTCACAAATTCTTAAGCAAAAGGACTAGATACGTCTTTATACAAAGAATCAAACATGTAATGGTAACTTCTCTTGGCTATGGTTTGATAATTGGTGCGCTTTAGGACCTGTCCACTTGCTTCCTAGCTGTCAAAACCTTACGCTATTGTATCCTAAGGACTCTAAGGTAAGTTCGTCGATCTCTGAAAGCACTTAGCTCTGTTTTAATAGAGGCATTAAGCTATTTGAACTTAATTTTCCAAACCAGCAGCCTAACACTAGTATGGAAGACAACATCATTTGGATGAACCATTCTACTAGATGCTTTTCAAACAAGTCTTAGAAGGAGATATTTTGTATTCATGCTCCTAAGTGAGCTGGTTTAAGCTGATCTGAAGTAAGTTTCTTTCTCCCAAAACCTTCTTTCCATTGTGATTGGTGGTTAGAATTTGCCTAAGTATAATCATGGGCATAATTAAAACCTCATCTCCAATCAACCAAATCTGCAAGCTTTGTCTTACTGCTACTAAAAGCTGTGATCACTTGTTTTTTGGTTGTTCTTACGTTGTTCTTACGTGAATACAGTCTAGAGAACCATCCAAAGTCATTGTAATCGTTTCTGTAATACAACTTGTTAGAATGATATCCTTCAACAGGTTGCTACTTTAAAAAAGATGGAGAGAGAAGATTATAACCTTTTCAAAGTCGCATTTGGATTTACCGTATACACTGTCTAGTAGGAGATGAACTCTAGGTTGATCAAGAGCCAACTAGATGATACTGAAGCTACCAACTTGATGACTATTTAAAGGATAAGGGAAATGGTTTTGATCAGATGCAAATTCACTCTCTAGTTTGCTTGAAATGGCTTTTTGATTCTTAGCTATGTTTATCTTTCAGTAAGAGATTTGCAAGAGCAAGATTAAATGTCTTTTACGAATTTTGAAGTACCATTTAAGACAATATCAGCAGAATCTAAGTAACACCACGTAAGACAAGTTATTTCTATGTACTAATCTGGGGAATAGATTCTGAGTTAAAAGACATCTTTTTATCATTAAAAGTTGCATTATTTTGACACTTCCATAGTCACCAACACTTACAACATATAAGTCGTGGACCAAGACTTTAAAAGGCAACCCAAAAGGCAGCGCAAAAAGATTCCAAAGCAGCCAATCACATTCAGGGCCAAACATCCAATCCAATGGTTGATTATGGGGGAAATTATGGCCCAAGGAAAGTTCTCTTCTTTTAAAACAAAAATGGGAACAAAGAAGCCCAACCTCCCCAGTTCTGCTTAGTTGACTTCTTCCACCAATTGACTTCTCATGTTCATCTATGGCTGGCTAAGCTTCCCATTCACATGGTTTTTCCTGTTTTCTTTAATACCTTGTTTTCCTCTTCCCCAAGTAACACTTCTTTTTTCTAGCTGTCAGCTTTTGTTTCTTCATAATTTCGATCCACGTGGTTGGCTCTTCGCTTTGAAATTTTAAACTGTTTCAGGAAATCTGAATGTTTTGATCTTGGGAACTCTTAAAAGAGTGAGGTTAATATTATGGTTCTGCCATTACTAAAGCTAGGGACTTTAGCCCTCAAAACTCTCAGTAAACCAGTCGCTAATAAACTGAAGCAACAGGCCACCAATTATCCAAAGTTCCGTCACTTCATTGTCAGCGTCGCCCAGGTAACAATGTACCTCTTTCTTCAATATATATGCCTATGATTATTTTGTTTTTGATCTCTTTCCTCAAGTGGGTTTTGGTTGTAACAGTGTTTCCTTTATTAAACGTGTTCATCGAGTGTGAACGTGAACACATTTTTAGGGTCCTTGTGACCTTAAAAACGTTTGCTTTTGTTACAAAGTTTCGAGGATGGAGCTCGTTAATTGACATGGCGTGGCGATGTCTTATTGTTTCTTTATTTGATTTTAGTGCGAGAGATTGATATTAACCTGTATAATATGATTGTTGGATTCAGGCTAATCACCGATTAACTACGCAAATGCAAAGACGAATATATAGTCATTCTACAGATGTTGAGATACGCCCCTTGGATGAGCAGAAAGCTGTTCAGGCTGCTGTAGATCTTACGGGGGATATTTTTGTCTTCATGGTAGTATTCAATTTAACCTTACTCTCCACTTTCTATGGAGCATTTGTTTTGTTTTGTTCCCACTTGTCTTCACTGTGCATCTCTATTGTTTCAACCTTTTATCTCCTGTATACCTTTGTAGTACATTTTAATCTGCCAAACATGATTATGCATTTTTTATGAAGCAACAGGAAATGATGGAAATTTGGGGTGTTAAGGTCTGCCCAATTCTCATGTAGTGAAGATTTTGTGGATCCTAATTTATCTCCGACTTGAAACTTTGGGTATTGCAAACTTTATTAAAAGAGCTGTACCGTATATATATATGGTCCATAGGATATGATGAGAAAAGGCATTTTTGTTTGAGATTGAGCTGTTTGTTAAATCACTACTGAATATTATATACTTCTTTTGTTAAAATGGAACAAGGTCAAAGAATGATTATGAGATGCGTTCATCAGTGCACAATCCAACCTTAACAATTGCATGTGGTTTTACATATAGCATATGTTGAATCAGAAGTGTGGATCTTGATCAGCACCCAGGTGAAGAGTGGCAAAATTAGCATTTTAATCTGAAAGTGCTGTTTAGCAATGGATCTTGCCATGTTCGCGAAAGTGTGCTCCAACTTTGGCCCACAGAAATAATTAACGATAGGATGGAACTTGTGAGAATGCTCGTTCTTTGTGTGACTTTTGATTTCTGTATCAGTAAATTATTGTTCACTGCCAATAGGATGCAGTTAATTGAAACTTGTGTACACGTTTGCTAGTGATGGATGTAATAATGTAGTTCAATGTGTATAGTTAAAGAGTTGTATGTGTTTAGTTAAAGAGTTGTATGTATCTATAATATGACAATGAATTTCATCGAGTATAGCTTAGAAAAGGAAGGCAGACTATTCATTTTGACACCAAAAGAGTGCAACTATGTCTACTGGGTGTTGTTATTGAAGAGTGCAACTATGTCTTTAACTTTCTCAAAAGTTTCTTATACTGCCCAACTTTCTTATCTATATAGGTTGCAGGAGCTGTAGTCATTTTTGAAGTGCAAAGAAGTGCTAAATCAGAAGCGAGAAAGGAGGAAATGCGCAAGCAAGAGTTTGAGGTGAGTATAATGATACTGTTAAATTTTTTTAGAGGAACTTTCTGTAATAATTTTGTCAAATCTTAAGTTTTATTTTTGTATTCCCTCGAAGAACACAATTCATTTGTTTAAGAAATTGCTATACTAAAGTACCACAAATCTCCTGATATTCTACAAATCCATTTCATTTTTCTTGCTGAGTGATTTTCCTGTTTCGTTGGTTTCCTTATCTTCAGCTTCAGCTAAACTGCGATTTTCTTAATCCTTACATCTCTATGGGAAAAGAAAACTTGATTCTATTAGGCACATTGAAGTGTTTTGAAAGTTTTGGTTGGACTTGACAGGGAAATTTATTATGAGATCCTGCAAATAGTATTTTACTGCTACTGAAGTACTGCTTGTTATATGTTCAAGGCTATGAGACAGAGAGATGAAGAATTGGCAAAAGAAGTGGAATTCCTCAGGCACAAACTGGACGAAATTGACCAACTTGCTAGGGGACGAGGACTCGGTGGTTTTTTCCATCTCAAGCATTCTAATACAGAAACTGTGAAGGTGGCAAATTCAGCTTGATCTAATTATTGGAAAAAGATCAATATAGTACAATTCATTACAGAGCCCCTCATTTATATAGGACCTCACGTAACTTTCGATTTCTTTTCGGCCTCGTTGATTCCAGGCTTGAATTGGTTCAGAAACACATTTTCCATATCTTAAGCTCATTTATGCCTCCTATTAAATGTATAAAGGTGGCTGCTTAGCTGCCACCAACCTTTTTAGTTTTTACGAAAAATAATCAGAAAAGCAACGTTGGAATGTGATGTCTATTTTATGAAAGTAAAAACTAAAATGGAAGTCTAGGTCTTTGGCCCCATTTATCTGCAAATAATGTCCATCCCGCAGACAATTAAGGTTCTTGTACTTACTTTTTAACAAGCTCTGTTATAATGTCATCACTAAAATCCTCTATCCAGACAGCACCCTATGTATTTTGTGGAGAAGATGGTTACGCTGTAGAACTTGTGAATAGAATAAATGCTGTCTTGTTGGTGGAAGATGCTGTGTGCTACTGTTCTTTGTCCCTTATTTCAGTGGCAAGAGGAACTTTGCCCTGAGCCTTTTATTCCAAACGGACTATTATTTCCTAGTATACAATTTTCCTAGCTTTTTAGTGATCTCGTAATACGAGCATTAGTTCTTTTTTGGGGGTGAAAGTCTCGCAAAAGAAAAAAGTTGTGCTTGAAAAGAGGGGAACTGTTCTTTCTTCTTTTACAGCTCTAGAAGAACACGTAAAAATTGTTTATTTGTAACAAAAGGTTTCAGGTTTGAATTATGGAAATATTCTCTTTGTAAAAAATACAAGGAGAGTTATAGGTTTGAATTATGAAAATAATCTCTTTGTAAAAAATACGAGGAGAAAATTACATACATTGATGCCTCTCTTTAGAATATTACAAAACAGAAAGTCTTGTATATTAGATACGTTGGCATTGACATTATTCTTTCTTCTTTTACCTTTATATTTCTTCCTAGATTTGAAACCATTGTGATGGATATGGACTAAATTTATTTTGCCGTAAGTCCAATGAAGGACCCAAATAAATTTAGAACCTCTTAATATCTGCATAAGATGTTAATGTGCTTTAAAGGTAATCACCTTTATGGATTTGATTTGATCTTAAATTGATTTAATGAAGTCCTTGATACAAAACATAGCATGAAGGAAATCATGATAAGATCATGATAATAAGATTTCTAGCATGTGTAATTATATTAGTATCTAAACTTTTCCTAGTCATAGGATTAATAAGATGAGATATCATTAATCCTAATAGACTAACACATGTTATACTCCTTGATGAGATATCATTAATCCTAATAGACTAACACATGTTATACTCCTTGATTGGATCAAGCAGTGTAGATCTCATAAGCTGTAGACATGAGCTGTTTAAAGTTAACAAGTAGATGCTTACTAAGGGTAGTAAGTACATTGGATTAACCTATTATGAGATAATCTTATGGATATTCTATTATAGTGTCAATGATAGTCTTATCATATCAATGGTGCAAGTATCATTTGACTTGAAGTGCTCAAGGATATCTCGGATAATAATCATGTGCTTTAACTCCATTCATCGGTGCCTTTCAAGGGTTACTCATAGAGTAGTGATTGGGAATAGCTTGAGGTATTTAGAGATAATTGAGTAGCCAATAAAGGATTCACTACTCCTTATAGAAGAAGATGATACCCATGACCTCTTGTCGGGGTCATTACTCAAGAGTCTCTGGCTAGAGCAGATATGTGTCATGAAAAGAGTCTTCAATGATACATAGAGTAATGAGATCCTCAGGATAAGATCTAATATCATTTACACTAGATGTAACGTAGTCAGTCTAGTGAAAGTTGACACTTTGACCCTACTTTGAATCAAGTGGGGTATACATAGTGAAATGACGAACTGCATGGCAACATTGCTTATAGAAGGGTTCGTAGTAAAACTACTGAATTTTCGGTCAATTGGGGTCATGACGTGTTGCTAGATACCACTCTTGACTTACTTAAATTAAGTGTTAATTCAAGTGGCCAACATAATTGAGAATCTAATGAGTCATGCATATAAGAGATCCGAAGGATAAGTAAAATGGTCTTGAATGGTAATTCAAGATATGAGAGAATGTTTCGGGATTGTATTGCGATGTAATTGTGGTAGAAAATGTTGCATGAAATGGATTAAAAACAAGTGTTGTTGGCTGCCAATTTGGCTATTAACTTTCCAAATTTTTATTAATGTATGCCATTCATAGTCATTAACTTCCCAAACTTTCATTAATGCATGTTATTCATGGTCAATTACTTCTTATAACTTCTATTAATGCATGCTATTTATGACCATTAATTTCTCATAACTCTCCATTAGTGATGGGGGCTATAGAAGGCCAAATAGTGCAGAAAATAAAGATGATTTTCATGTATCTTGTGTAAGACATAAGTGAAAGAAAGGTTATTTCTTACACACACACTCTTTTCTCTCTAACTCTCGCAAGAGTTCTTGTCTTTGCTAACACAAAGAAAGAACTCTAGCCATCTCCTAGTGAGGTTTCATCCTTCTATCTTCATGTAGACTTTCATTAAAGATTGTCTACGTTGATCGTTGTAGTTTACAACAACCCAATACGAAGAAGATTAAAGAACGAAGGAGATCATTGGAAAGGTATGTAAACATCTTATATTTCATGTTTTTATTTTCAATATCTATATGCATAAGTAGATCTATTTTTTGAGGTTCTGTTTTATTTTCCACTGCATATATTTGATATATATTATGTATGAGAAGTATGATTGAAACCTAACAATGGTATCAAAGCCATCTTGTGCCTTATTAGATGTAGAATACATGACATGTGAAAACTATTTTCATGATTGTGAAAGCTTAGAGTCCTGTATTGTTTTGTTCGAAATTAATTATAGAAAAATGGTTTTCATGATTTTCTTTCACCAACCTGTTCATAAGTTGTATATGAATGATTCAGTGTGATTGAAAACATTTTTAATGTGATTAAAATATTTAATTTCGTATTTACAAGAACATGCATGAAATCTATCCTTCTACTGGGCATATGATGTATATTAGCTAAACTAATGAGGTTACACATGATTGTGGAATTTGATTTTGGAAAAAATATGTGAACATATTTGGGATGTGTTTATGCCTCTATAATTTTTGTATACTTTTATCAAACAATTTTTCAAATCTGGATAGTTTTTCAGAAATTGTATGATCTGTTTTATTTGATATTTTTGGATGTTTATATTTCGGTTCCAAAACCTTAAAAATATTTTTATATGATAAAAATGTGTTAATTTGATGTTTGATGCATGCCTAAAACATTTTTTTGAAATTTGATTTCCAGAAAATTTTTAAAAGTCATATTTGTCATTTTTAGTATCTTATCGATGTTTCAGTGATCATAATAATTTTTGGGTGATTCCTAAATTATTTTGATCATCATGAAACAACCTAGAGATGATTGGAATGATGATTTGATGTTTTGGAAATAATAGAAATTATTTTTGAATTAATTTTAGTAGAGCAATAGATTTTCTAGTAAGATTAGACAAATTGGCATATATGACAAAATTCAAGTTGTTTAATTTTGGACATCAAATAATTATTTTAAGGTAAATTAATTATAAATTAATTTTTAGAACTAGGGCTTTACGTTAATTAGATTAATATTAATTCCAATCGAAATAACATACAATAGTAATTTTAGCCAAGTTAGTAAAAGGAAGATAGTAAATCCAAGTGTTGGATTGAGCCTTTCATGCTAGGATTCAAAAGATTTCATAACCAAAATGATGTATTTACATATATGCATTAGAGAATACATGGTTAAGAGAATGTGTGGGCTTGCCTGAGAGTTGGTTATGGGCTTAGGCTCAATTTGATTGGGTAATCCATATCATGTCATGTAGTTATAGTGTGTGTGTGTGTGTATATATATATATATATATAAGACCGTCTAAGTTAGATGAGACCTTAGTCAAACCCCTCAGGGTTGTGATGTTGGTGGACTCTTCTGGTTCGAAGAAAAAGAGCTAAAAGAAGAAGCAGTTCGCAGGGCCTAAAGAAGGTGTCGAGAAAGCAAAAAAGACTGCCTCGAAGGGAACTTGCTTCCATTATGGCAAGGATGTCCACTAGAAGAGAAACTGTAAGGCCTATCTGGAGTCCTTGAAGCAAAAAAAGGCATATAATGACTTTTAGACTTAATACATACTGATGTATGTAGTCCGATGTCTATACATGCCAAAGGTGGTTTCGTAAACTTCATTACCTTTATCGATGATCATTATTGATATGGGTATGTGTATCTTAAGAGATACAAGTCTGAAGCCTTTGAAAGGTTTAAATAATTCAGAAATGAAGTTGAGAAACAACTTGAGAGAAATATTAAATCACTTCGATTGGATCAAGGTGGTGAATACTTAAGTCAAGAGCTTTTGGACTATCTTAGAGATAATGGAATATTGTCCCAATGGACTCCACCTTACATGCCATAATATAATGGTGTGGCTGAGAGGAGAAATCGAACCTTATTAGACATGGTGAGTTCTGTGATGGGTTTAGCAAATTTACCAAAATCCTTTTAGGGGTATGCACTCGAAACTTCTGTTTATGTATTAAATAGAGCCTCATCCAAGTCAGTTGATGTTGCTCCATATGAGATATGGACTAACAAGAAACCTTATCTTTCTTACATGAAAATTTTGGGTTATCCTGTTTATATAAAGTGGATTCCAATTCTCTTATTAGTGGCATATAAAAGTGGTTGACAATCATAATAAATTAGTCTAGAGGTAATTATAAGAACTCCCAAGTATTTAAAGAGGATTTAGATAGCAAGAACCCAAAGATTCTAGAGTTAAAAGCTGTAAAACATTCAATTCCTATTGAACATATAATTTTGCTTTTTTTATCGATGCTAAAGCTAGACAGAGATTGGATAAGTGGATAGGGACTCAAGCAGGACCTTAATAGAGTCTAGTCTTGCTCTGCAAAACATAAGGATATTATTAATACATCTGAGATTGAATGATTGAAGTTCTTTGCATTTTTTATGACACTTGAATTTATTAGCTCAAATTATGTTTTTCTTTATTAGTCTTAGTAGAGCCTCAATGCATATGCTAATTATGTACGATGATAGGGGATCCCCTTATCTTAAGCCGCTCCCTAAATGCTTCAATTGGTTCACCATTGATAAGAATATTAATAGAGGTCATGATTACGCATTGATAGATCCAAGCTTTAAACTTATTTCGGAACTTGAAAACTTTGAGAACTTTAAAGAGAGAATCCCATTACATAGAACAAAATTCTTTGTTGAAATCAATTTTCAATTCACAACTCTTTAAGTTAGCGTTTCTCTGGTATTTTTTAAATATATCTTGGTTTAGGATAATGTTATCTCTTATACTCATGAATGAAAGAACCTTGATTAGGATCTATAAAAGAATTAAGTGTTGTTATAAGCCTAGAAACAATTATTTTAAAGATTAATTTTCAGATTATATTATAATAAGAAATTTTCCTATAATCTTGCATCTTCAAATGATTAGGATTCTTAAGGATGAAGCATATAAAGGTCCCATTGAGTTCTTTAAGAAGCTTACCTAAAGTAAAGAATTCTAACTAACTTTAGAGACTGTCTCCCCTCAAAATCCATGATTTTTGGAATAAAAAAGTATTGAGACCATCTAAATTTGAATTTTTATTAGGATCCATATTGAAAAGTGCTTATTTAACACCTGTAACTTGGAAACTATGAGTGAATTAGCTTATTTCTTAGAAATAACATAAGGAATGAAATTTTTTATTGAATCTTAAGATAGGGTGGGGTTGAAAGAGCTCCCTATAGGTTCTTTGAAGTGTTAGATTAAGGACATGAACTCATCCTTGTTTATGTAAAGTTTTACTAGGATCATCTATTAAAGAGAAGATTTTATTAACATTTCTCCTACTCAGGTTTAAGTTGTGAAAGAATTTGGAGTTTCCATCCCCCTATTTAAGCTACTAGGATCATGGTATTTCTCTAAAAAGAGAGTTATATTTGTTTAGTGTAGAAACATATTCAATAAGAACACATTTCTCTTCACTCATAGAGTATTATTTTCAAGAAGTGTTGAGATGTTAAGCTCCATTCCTTTAAGTTTCTCCCTTACTTCATTGAGTGTTTTAAGAGTGTCAATGCCTAACTTATGATTAAGAAATTTGAGTTCAAAATTTATAACCTTGATTATGGTACAAAATTTATAAGATTCATACCCACTAACTTTGATGGAAATACCTCTAATGACTTCCCTATTAAACTCAAGATGGTTACCTAGGTTATTGTTAAATCTAAAAGGGCATCTTCTAAGCATATTAGTATCATTGATCTACACTTTTATAGGAGAGTGATCAAATACCATTGGAAGCAAAAATTCATACCCATTATCTGTAAAAATATAAGACTAACCATCATTAGTCAAGGCTCTATTTATCTTTTTCCTTAGGTGAAGCTTTCCCTCCTGCTTATTACTTATATAAATTAGCAACCCTTGTATTTTAGGTCTTGAACATCCATATGATATATGAGTTCTTGAAATATTCTAGATTATGTTTTCTCAAGGAGAGGACTTCAACTTCATATAAGAAGAGGATGTTGTTGAAGTCACTAACAACAAGCCAAGACTTGGAAATTAAACTAGTTAAAGTAGAGATATCATTATAAAAGGTTAATCTTTAAGATGCTAAGTTGTGAACATAATCAAAAGTAAACTTGATAGGAGTTTGATTATGATTCAATAAGGAAATAAGGTGTATGAATTGGTCTTTTGGTAGTCAAAAGATCATGAATAGCCTATTTGAATTTATTTAAACTTTTGACATTTTATATGAAAATAGACAATAATAAGGAGGTTTAAAGAAAGCAAGATTCAGTTTCCTACTAGATGATCTCATAATAATTATAAAGGGGATTTCCTTATTGAGATATGGTAGAAAATTAAAAGGAACAGGATTAAAGGAACTTTGATTTTCCTGAGATTGAACTTATTGGACATGAGTTAGGGGGTACTTTTGGTTTTGGAAGCTTAGCTTCAATGGGGAAACTTAAAGATCTATTGAGGACACATTAGGATTCTTGGTGCTCTCTTGTAAGGAGGGTATGCCTTCTAGACTTGAGCTTTCAATCTCTATATATTGAAACTACTATTTGAGCCATAACTACTTCTTCGAGAGCTACATATTTTCCTTTATCATTACCAGGATATCTATTTGTTCAAAATGACCAGAGTTTATTCCCAATAAATTTTGCTAAGTACTTAGGATGAATGTTTTGATAGTAGGGTTCTACGATTTTTTTTTCAAGTTGAAGGTTGGTCTTTTAAGAATATGAAAATGAAAAGTCAGCTTCATTGAGTTCTTCTTCTTTCCACAATCTTATGATTTTCTAGTGCTTAGAAAATCTTTATGCAAATCTACTTCAATATAAACTTTGGCAAAACCATTCATCCTTACCTTAGTTGTATGCTCAATTAGGGATAAAGGTTTAACTAAGGAGCTCATAAGGTAGCCTAACCCTAAAGTAGATCATTATTCCAAAGATATGTTGTGGAAATTTACTCATATTATAATGGTATTTGGGTTTTTTTTTCTATCCATAGTTAATCTCAACCTCCATTTCTAGAGGAGAAGTAATTTTCCATAAAAATTCCATAGTCCTTGCTTAAAAACCTTTTTCATTTTCCCTTCTTATAAGAACCTAAAAAGAAAATAGTCCTCTTTAGTCCCTAATGTTTGCATCAATCCTAGCTTGCTCCACTTGGCCTCAGCCCAAACTTGCATTTTGAGAAAAGAAAAAGGGGTCTTTTATCTAGAAAAATCCAGTTAGAGTGTAGGACTAGAAAATTGTATTATCCCGTCCCCAAATGAAGGGTGAGGACCCGAAATATTGTACAAGTCATAACGTTAATAACAAATGAAAAGTGAATTTCATATGTACTGCACCGGCATGATAGATATGAGTTAATTACACTAAATACGAAATGTGATTGCATATGCATAATGAAAAGTGTGAATTATGATGCATGATATGAATGATCTCAGAGTGTATTATGT
>JANKYE010000002.1:31413990-31425559 GCA_032467995.1 Erythroxylum dillonii
ATTTTGTTGAAATTTGACATTAGAGATTACCATTTTCAAAATTATATAAGGATTTATTTTCGTATTTTGACATTGATCGAGTGTCATGAACTAATATTTATATGTTATCTAATAAGCAAGTGTGTTCGTAAACTATAAGGAAGCCATTTTCATGCCATTTGTTTATTTTATTTGTGGGATTAGTATTGTGGTTCAAGTAATATGTGATGTGAATTTTTTGAAAATAATATGAGAAGTGTAATTGTAAGTAAATCTTATATGAGAAGAAGCTTATTGTAAAAACATTGTGAAATATAAAAACAAAATGTAGCTATTAACATAAGTCAACTTTATTGGTTTTTGTTTAGAGTGAGAGTTGACATTGTAAGGAGAGAAAAAGTGTTTGTTCGATGATAAAGATCGTTTCGTTGAATCATTTTAGCAATGCATTCATTTAATGTGTACTATTTGTTAGTTTATAAATATCAATTAAAATTAGTAGCATGTTCACTTAAATATGGGAATACCATGATGGATTATAAAGAATATCATGCCTTAATATCAAGCTTATGTATGAAAAAAAATAATAGTTCATTGCATATAAGTAACATTTACTTTTTAAAATTAGTATACTATGTGTGAACACCAAAAATATCATGCCTCAATACAAATTATACTATGACACAATATATACAATACTATGCCTATGAACTAGAACCTATTTCATCATTCATTACATATAAATAGCAAAAATTTAAAATAAAAATACCATGATTAAGTGTAAAGTAACATACCTTAATACAAAATATATGAAGACATAATACCTGTAATACCAGTCCTATGTAGAAAAGGCACCATTTGTCACTAAAAGCTTAGACTAACTAAAGTTTAATATGAAAATATCATGAATGAGTATAAAGAATACCATGTTTCAATACAAAATATAATATGATATTATACAAACATTACCACACTTATGTACAAAAATTACTATAATTTATTACAAATAAGTGACACGTACACTTGAATATTGTTATGATATGACAAAGTATAAAGAATATTATATTTCAATAAAAATATATTAGGACACATTTTATACAAGGTGTATATGTACTTAAATATGTTAATGTTATGTATTAATGGACACATTTAATTACATACATGTGTAATCAATAGTTGATAGTATGTTGATTTTCTGAATGGACTATATGAAGGACACAGGTGACCATACCCCTATGTATCAAACATTTACTAAAGAAGGTTATGATGCTAGTAAGGACACGATTGACGGCATGCCTATGAACAAAACTATTTGTATGTAAGGTATTGTA
This sequence comes from Erythroxylum dillonii, assembly GCA_032467995.1. Classification (NCBI taxonomy): domain Eukaryota; kingdom Viridiplantae; phylum Streptophyta; class Magnoliopsida; order Malpighiales; family Erythroxylaceae; genus Erythroxylum; species Erythroxylum dillonii. The sequence goes on from JANKYE010000002.1 coordinate 31,415,301, forward strand.
GGACACATTTAACTACATATTCATATAGTAAACCATACTCATGTTTGGATTATTAAATGGATTGCATAATTTTAACTACACACTCGTCTATTTTGATTAATTTAACTATACACGTCTTATCTTTGTAGATTGAGTTTGTATTCCATATTTAGTATTCCTTTATAGGGGAAAAATTACTTCCATGAGTGATGTTTATCTTGAATATTGAACCAATGACAATTGAATGATATAAAGCAACTTATCACATAAGTTCTCGAAAGCAACTTAAGAAGGCTAGGTAGTAAAAAGATAGCAATTCTATGAAAAAATATCTAAGAATTCAAGTCCTTTTAATTTATCAAGAGAAAAATTTAATACTTAAATGTGATTTTTTATTGAGTATTAGCAGTTGAAGTGTTTTTTGGTATTGTTGATTTATTTGCATTTACATATAAACTTTGATATCATAGTTGTTAATATTATATAATTTGATTAAGATTAAAATTGTTATCCTTTAATGATTTAAGGAAAAGATAAAATGTTATGTTTCATTTCATTGAGAAATGTTGGATTATTATTTTAAATTTTATTTTGCAAGAACATAAAAAAAAGTTTAATATAATGAAAAATGACAAATGATGAACATATTTTATCCCAAATATTATGTTAACCAATGTCAATGATATCAACATTTACTAGGTAAGAGTGAACATATTGTTATTTTGGTCAATTCAATGTGTTAATATGCATTTGGAAAGACACATTACATATAACCTCAAAATTTTCAATTTTGTTCAATCTTTACTATATACCAATTTTATGATGATTTAATATAAGTTGAACCTTTTTAACCTTAAACCTCTTATCTTATTGATTTAATTTTTTGTTTGATTTTAAAAACATTGTTTCTAATTATGTAATATTTAAGCAGTGTTAGCTGTATCTAGAAAAATCCTATCAATAATTTTAAATAAGTAATAGCTTCACTTATATGTGGAAATACCATGCTTGAGTATTAAAAAAAATACGTATGAATAGAAACCATGATAAGACTCAATAGTTATGATACCAACCTAATGTACAAAAAATACCAACAATTATTTAAATGATACTGCCTACACTTTAGGATGGGAATACCTTCTTTGTCTACAGACTATACTTAGCTTTAATATGAATTATATTAGTACTTCAGTTATCCAATACCTTACTTATATATAAAGAACATTGTCATTCATGATAGATAAGTAACACATACACATTTAAATGGGAATATAGTGGTCGAATGGAATGAATACCATACCTTAATTAAAAATATATCAAAACTTAGTACATTTAATACCACCGCTATGAACAAAAGTTACCACAATATATTAAAACTAAGTAAAAATAGTTAAAATGAGAATATCATAATTGATTATAAATAATAAAAAGCTTCAATGTTATGGACATGGATTGCTACACACTTGAACAAGAAATTGCGTCTTTTAAATATTTTTTGGAACATAGTTAAGTACATATCATGTTGTTAACCATGTTATTGTTAGAAAATTTGGATGGACAATGTGAAGGATATATATTGGTACAAACCTTCACATCAAATTGTATCTATTAAAGGCTTTGAGGAATCTAGTTAACCATATGAGCATGTGGTCAATTATATTCCTATTAAAAATTTTGAAGGCAAAATATGAAGCATATAGATTGATATACAACCATGCTCAAACTATATCAGTTAAAAGTTTAATCCAACACGTGTAACTACACAGGTGTATAGTGAATATTTTTATTGTTAGAATTTTGAAGAATAATGTGAAGGACACCGATAGCTATGCGACCAAATGTAAAACTATATGAAATAGTTACATAGTTTTTATTAAATATTCTTGACTAAACTCCCATGTAGAAAATTGTGTTTACTAGTGGTAGTCTTAGACACTGTTAACTACATGTTAGAGTGGTATATTGTGTTCTTATTAGAATTTTTCAAGGAGAAATATGTCAATTAACCCCATAAAAATATTGAATTTTTGGTGATTACTTTTTCATTATTCTTCATATTGACACTGTCATGCTTTTATTGAAGCAACAATTCATTGAAGCTTAAAAGTGAACATCCACTTTTAGTATGCAATATAGGTTTGTTGAACATGTTTTTGTATTTCTCCTTCCCTTTGTCCTTATTTATTAGCTACTATTTATATGTTATTTAGGGATGAAACACAAAAGAAAGGCATTAAGCAACAATATTAATGCCATTTATGGGATGAATTAACAATATCAATACATTTTTGGTATTAAGAAAACGATTTTTAGAGATGCATATAAACTATTTTGTTTCCATTTATGGGATCAAGCAACTATTTTCCTCTTTGAGTACTATGGTTGGATTAAAGTACAATTTCAAGTTTTTCTAGAGCCATATTAAAATAAATATGGGAGTTTAAAGTGGTAATGCCATGATAAGAAATGAAAAGTTGAGATTTTGAGGGTTTTGTACCAAAAATATATTTTTAATGTAAAACTAAAATTTCTAACTTGTAAGTTTTTAGCTTCATTAGTGTTTATATAAAGTGAAAGTTCATGTGGTGAGGAGATAAGAAGAGTTTGAAAAGAAGAACAAGGAAAAAGATCATCCATATTTAAATGGTATATAATTCTTATACATGTCCATTTGGTCGTACTATATACATTGGTATATATAGTTATGACATATAACATATGACAATATGTTTTGTAAGATACATTGGTACATTTTGTATAAGTGAGTGGTAAATTCTAATTTTCATTGTGGTGTTTGTGGCATAATGCAGGTGGTATAGTATAGATAAGTAATGAACTAGTGAATGAATGTACCAATTTATATCCTTCAAATTGAAACTTTGTATTATGGACACACTTTTGAGCACAAGTATGCACCAATATCTGTCATTCATATTTGAACTTTTTATTATTTTAACTTAGTCATGAAAAACCCACTTTTGAAGTTATTACTTAGTCTTAATAGGTCATGAAAATATTTGTACATAAATATGGTAGTACCAATAACAACCATCAAGTGGGAGACAATGACAACAACAATAGAAAAATAATAAGAGTGGCTTCCCTCCCATGATTTTGGAATCACCATAATTTAGGTAAATTCAACAATCCTTCAGCTATAACACATTCATGCAACTTAGGACAAATGTAAAGTGGCACAAGTTGATATAGTTCCTAGTAAACTAGCCCAGATATACAACCTGATTAGCTCTTGACATGGATCATCATGTTCTCTTAACTCTCTCAAAAACCTTTTTCTCCATTACCACACCATATTAACCTTTTTCTGCCATAATTCTTGTTGGTTCTCTCCTTTTTCCTTCTATCTACCTCCTTCTCATCTAATTGTCATCCTTCACCTTCTTCTTGAAGTTGTCTCTACCTCCTTACTCCTTACTCTGCTTTTGGATTTTGGAGGGCATTTTAGAGTTTTCCTCTCAAATTTATGTCCCGCTTAAATGTCTTCTACTAATTTTAGTAATATGTCACACATTCCTTTTACTTGTCACCTTGCAAGTTACCAAAACAATACAAATGTTAGATCTGCTATAAAATGAATTTTCCCTTCTACACTCCTTCATCAACCCTAAACCTTTAACAAACCCCAACCAAATTCTACTGAACTTGTACCAGTTCGTCATCCGCCTTCTGCCCTTTAAATTCCTACTTTTAAATTGTAAATTGAATCTTACTTCAAAAGAAAAGTTGGACGCAAGTGGTGGGGGAATCATCAAATGCCTCCCTTCACTACTACCCTCCATAGATGATAGACGGGAAAGCAATAGTCACTCCAGAGATTGAGGTCCTTAAGCAAGGAGTTAAGAGCTAGGAATTTACTCTTGTCAGTTTTTTTTAATCATCAACCTACTTACCCTGTTATTCACATATGGGCTCAAGATCACTAGAAAAATACAGGCTTAATTAAGGTACTACTCTCATAAGATAATCCTATACTTTTCACCTTTAGATCCGAAAATGAAGCTTCGAAGATATTAGAGGAGGCTCCTCAACATGTTTTGCAATATTCACTATTTTTTCAAGCTTGGCAACTTAGAATAAAATTGCAATCCATCAAAATAAATAACATTACACTTTGGATAAATATTCAAAACATTCTACTGGAATATTGGACAACCTGAGAATTAAGTCTTCTAGCCAATTTTTTGGGACAACCTATTTCTATAGATGAAAATACAACTAGAAGAAGACCATTCATTATGCCAGAATGTGTGTAAGAATTGATATAAGGAAGGAACTTCCTGACTACATTCCATTTATGAGGTTGGATGCAAGTCGCAAGCTAACTGAAGATTGTGCTATGGTTTCCTATCAATGAAAACCATCTGTTAAAGCTCAAGGAAAGTCATGGAGGCCAATAGAAAGGAAATTCCTAAGAGGGTACTATTAGGAACTGTATAGGAATAGAGGAAACTCCAAAAATAATTTAGGATAATTAGGTGTGCCCTTATCTAAACAAGCCTTTTATAGAGGAATATTCCCATGATTTTAGTGAGAAGAAAGTTTTAAAGACGATCCTAACCTCAAGTTCTAAGACCTCTTTGAATTTTGAGATGGTATTTGATGTAAAGGGATGAAAAATTGATAATCAAATTAATATGAGCTCCTTTACGGTTTCAAGCAATGAAAGCAATAGCAAGGAGGAGGAATTTCAATGTGTAACCATTAGGAAATCCCGAAGGAGTGGAAGGAAAAGAGTCCCATAAACACTTTAATTAATTATGTCTATCTTAGTGTGAAATGTTCACAGTCTTAGCTATCCTAAAAAGCTTAGTGCATTGCAAGATTTTGTATCAAAAGAGAAGCTTTATGTTTTATGTCACTTAAAAGCAAAGATTAGGAAGGAAAATATAAATAAACTTGGGATTCTTAGTTCTAATTGGCATTTTCTAACAAATCATCAACATCACAATTATAGCAGAATAATAGTTGAATACAACTTAGAGGTGATCATGTTAGAGGATTTAGATTCGAGTGACCAGGTTATGCATATGAAAATTCACTTTCTAAAAAAAAATTTTAGCATCTTTTCATCAGTCGTTTATGGTTTCAATATTCAGTTCCAAAGATACAACTTGTAGAATAGGTTAGGAGGCAAGCTAGGTACCTTTAATAGTCCCTAACTAATATATAAAGATTTCGATTCAATTATGTATAGATATGCAGCAACAGGTAATGCTAACTTAAGGAACTACTATAAAGATTTCATGTTATGTACTAATCATCTAGGGGTCACTGACCTTAAGCAGAATGGGTTATTCTTCACACGAAATAATAAGCAAAGTGGGAGATGGTTTATTCAAAAGAAGTTGGACAAGGCACTGGTAAATTTGAATTGGCTTATAACTTTCCCAGAGAGTAAAGTCACTTTTATGGAGCCTCTATTCTCAAATCATTCACCTATCAAGATAGGAAATCTATTTCAAAATGTTCATAGGAGGTTTCCCTATAGATTCAATAACTTCCGGGTAAAAGATGAAGGATTTTTTTGAAGCAGTACTAAAGGTCTTGGACTCCTTTGTGGTTAGGACCAAACAGTATATATGTATGCAGAAATTGAAGTCGTAAAGAATGAGCTTAAAGTCCTCAATGTAAAGAAAGGAGTCAACAAAATGGTTGTAATTGAGAAGGACTTAGTGGATATTCAACTAAGTCTTTCTAAACATCTAGGGGTACCCTTCATTGTTGAAAAAAAAAACTATTGTTAAAAAACTTTCTCAAAGCAATTAAGGACCGCTCCTGCTTAAACAAAGGTTAGGATTAATTGGTTGAAAGAGGGTGATGAGTGGACTAAGTTTTTCTTTAATGCAATGATTGCCATAAAGAATAAGAATTGATTTATGCCATCCATTATAAGGATGGAAGGTCTTAAGGGCACAAGGTGACATCTATATGGAAGTTGTTAGCTACTTTCACTCTTTGCTAGGTTCAAAGCATGAGGGTTAATCCACTATTGTTAGACCACAAAAGCTTATTCCTAATAAAGTTACTTATGAAGAATCTGCTATGCTTACTAAGCCTATAAATCAGAAGGAAATTGAAAATACGATCTTTCAACTGAATGGAATGAAGGCTCCAAAGCCATCAAGATTGAATGGTTTCTTCTTCCAAAAATCTTGGGCTATAATAGGCAAGGTTGTAAAGGAAGCAATCCTTGAATTCTTCTTAAAAGGAGTGTTTCTCAAAGAGTTTAATAAAATTTATCTTTGCTTAGTATCTAAACTAGCCAATCTAAAAGATTTTGGGGACTTCTTACTAAGTGCTTGTTCTAACTTAATTTATAAGGTTATTGTAAAAATTTTGGCTAAGATACTAAAAGATGTTATCTAATCTCTTATAAGTGAGAATCAAGGTGCCTTCCTAAAAAACAAATCTATTGGTGATAATTCCCTAATTGTTCAAGAAATGTTTAAAGGATATAACAGGCGCAATGGTCCTCCTAACTACTTGAGCAAAATTGACTTCCAAAATGCTTTTGATACTATTAATTGGGAATTTCTTTTCTACCTTCTTAAGGCATATGGGTTTCCAATCACCCTTATTGGTTGGGTAAAGGAATGTACAACTACCTTTTCCATTTGTGTGTTAATCAATGGTACTACTTTTAAGGATGCCAGGGGACTAAGGCAAGGGGACCTCCTTTCCCTTTTCCTTTTTATCCTTTGCATGGAAGCTTTGTCCCTCTTACAAAAATAAAATGCAAGAATATATTTGGGTTTTAAATATCACTCAAAAACTAGGAAGATTCCTTTCATTAACCATTGTTTTTCAAATGATGTTATACTCCTCAATAAAGCAGACAAAAAATTCATTGAATTTTTTATAAACACTATTAAGGAGTTTGATATATGGGTTATCAACAAACATCAACAAAAGTGACTTTTTTCTCTTTAGAAGTGCTAACTCTCTTAAATAATACATTAGGAGACTAACAGGAATGGCAAGGAAATTTCTTCCTTTTACCTACATGGGACTTCCAATAGCTACTAGTAGGTTAACTTTCTCTAAACATTTACCCCTAGTGGAGAAAATTCAGAAGAGGCTTAGGTCTTAGGTGAACAAGGGCCTTTGTTATGGGGGCAGATTGCAGTTGATTATTCCACTACTTAGTTATTTTCACATCTATTAGAGCTCCCACTTTTTCCTTTCAAAAGGGTTAATTAAAACTATTGAAAGGATTGTGATGAAGTTTTTATAAGGCAAATCATTTGAGAATAATGTATTTGCTAAAGTCAAATGGTTAGATGTATGTAAATCTAAAGAGGCAAGATGGTTAGGGATACATCCTATGAAAACCACTAACAAGATATTGATATTAAAGAGGTTGTGGAATATTTTGGAAAATAAAGAAATCCATCCGGTAGAAATGGTTGCAAAGCTGTTTCCTAAAGGTTAGAAGTGTATGGCCCTTAAAAAGGAAAATATCTCACTCCTGGTTCTTAAATGAATTAGTAAAGTTGAAAGATAAGGTTTATTCATTGATTACATGTCGAGTTGGTAATGGGGAAAGCACTTGTCTTTGGTATGATAATTGGAAGAAGCAAGAGTTTCTAATTTTGAATGCTCAAGCTAAATCAGCTCTAATAAACTATCCTATTCATACTAAAGTAAGCTCAATTATGAATGGTAACAACTCTATCTTTTTACCTCTGAGATCATTCACTTAAGGCCCTCCTGTGTTCCAGATTTAGTCTCTCAAAACTGTTTCATATGGATAAAATCCTAGTAAGACTCCTCTTAAACAAGATTAGTAAAAATCTTCTCTTAAGGCTTAAGGTAGAGTGTTACGGAATAGTTTAGCATAAACCCTTATAGCCAACTGTATCTTTCCTTCTGTGGTTAATAGCAAGGTGTATCATTCCTTCTGTGGTTAATAGCAAGGAATAGGTTTTTTTACACTAGACAGACTAGGTTTCTTAAACTTAAACTCGGCCTGCCTGTTATATAATTCTGCAAATGAAAGTATGGATCATCTCTTCTTAAGTGCCCTTACTCCCAAGCCATATGGTCTAAGATTAAGGATTTATGTCATTAGAAGTTGAATTCTTCAACTTTCTAAAACATTCTACATGTCCTAAACAATCCTAGTCTCTCTAAACTAACCATGCTAGTGTACCTAATTACTATAGGAACATGCATCAAAGAGCATTGGAGAGAACACAATCTTAGAAGGTTCAAAGGATAAGAAAGGGAAATACATGTATTACAAGAGAGTATCATATTCAAAACTAGAGAGAAACTAATCACATGCAATCTTAATGGTAGAATGGATCAATCAATCGCAATCTCCCAAAGTCTATAAGTGTTCCCAATATAGACATATATGCAAGTAATCTTCACATCACTGAAAAAAAAAAAGTATTATTTCCTTACTTCATCAGATTCTCCTCAGTTATGTGGCTCTTAAACTGAAACTCCTTGAACTCAAGGTTGGAAATGCAATAGGATTGGTATGGTTGATGCCCTGAGGACAAAGAAAGAATTACATCCATAAATAATCAATTTTTACCTTCTGCCTGAAAGGAATTATATAGGCTAGGTGTTCATTTGTGAGTGATTGGGGTAAGTCAAAAAAATTCAGACTCTTATGGTTGTTTTTTGTTGGTTTATCTGATATGGTGCCATGTTGCCTTAACTTTTACATGGTGTCATTGTTGTAAAGTTTGATATTATGATGACCTTGTAAGTATTGTTCCTTTATAATAATTTATTAATATTTTCAACTTTTCAAAAAAAAAGTAAATAGACTTAGTATAATTTGTATTGAGTCATGGTATTCTTTATACTCCCTCATTTTACTCCCATCTTAAAGTGTAGGTATTACTTCTATACTAGATGATGATATTTTTTGAACAATAGGAGTAATATTGTATAAATATAAAAATGACATAGTTTGTATTGAGACAAGGCATGGTTTGAACTAAGAGATGCTATTGTCATATTTACTAATTCTGTTACTTATTTGAAATGTGTAATATTAACTTTTGTATATAGTGGTGGTACCACATATGCTGAGCTAAAATATATTTGGTATTGAAGCATGGCATCCCTTCCACTCTTTCACTATATTCCCTTTAAAATATGTAAGACTTACCTATAAATATTGAATGATGGTATTTTTAGTTCATATGTGTGGCATTGGATGAACAGGTTATTAGTATGGTTTGTACAAGGTTAGAATATGATTTTGACTTAGAGATGATATTATGATATAAAGTGTTGATCTCTACTCTACTAATTTCATAGGTAAGTGTACCTATCTTAACTATAGTATAATGTTAGTGAATATGAGTGTCAATCCCGTAGGGCCTATAAGTACTAGTAATAACCTATTTTCAACTATCTAACTGACAAATAGAATGATGATTTAATTTAAAACTAAACTAAACTAAAGTTCAATACAATGATAAACCAGATCACAGATAACACTATGATTAATCAATATCAAATAACTAGTACCTAGGTAAAGAATCCCCCTAAGGTTTCTTAAATATTAACTATTTAAAATACACCTCAGTTGATTAGCTGAAATGCCTTTCTAGTTAAAATCTCTAATATCACAGTACTTGAATTTGTAAATTTCACTATTAAGTTTGACCTTAATCCAAATGATTTATGTCGACCTATCTCTAAGTTTGTTTGCAACTCCTTCCAATTATGGGAGGTCTATTTATACAATAGAATTTCTCAATATCAGTCATAGAAATCATACATTGAACTAATATCCTGGACATATTAATTAAGGAATAAAATGCATAATTGAATCATAATGAATACATAAATCAAATTGTATTAAATAAAATATCAAATCACAATATCCACCCTAACTTAGGATTCGTCCAATCTCAACACTAAGGAAACTTAGTTTATAAACATACAAACAAAACAAACATCGAAAGTTCAAAAGAATCATTAAAAAGAAAAGAATCCATAAGATATTTATCCCTTTTTTCTCTAATGCCATCCCACTAAAACTTTGAATGAAAGGCTATTCTATATCATATTTATGAAGTAATCTTCACATTTTCATCATCTTAAGTTTATAATTGAGTCTCCAGCTCTAAATGTTGTCTCTAACTCCCACTTTGATTGCTTTTTTTAATCTCATCTTTATCTTCTCCTTTTATTGTGCAAAATTATGATTTTTTGTAACATCCCACCCTCAACTGGAAGGGTAGAATGGTAATTTGGCATAGGATGAGATAGATTGGAATGAATTAGGA
>JANKYE010000002.1:31460116-31472092 GCA_032467995.1 Erythroxylum dillonii
TGCTGAGTTCGCTTGGGAGAATGGTTCATTCTTTAATATATTGAAAATATGAAGTATTATTTTAAAAGATATAAAAAAAATGTCATTTATCTGAGCATAGTATATCATCAATCATTTTTTTTTATTCTTTTCTTCTCGAACCAACTAACCAAGCACTCCCTAAATCTCGGCTGCTCAATGTTGCAATGTGTTGGAATATTATTTAGTTAATTACCAATAAGATATTAACCCATATCATAAATAAACATAAGTTAAACGGATGATACAATTGGCTATATATAAAATTTGAAAACTATTTTAATCATCCTTAATTTCATAATATCTAAAGTATTGTTGTTAATCCATTATTAAGTACCATCATTTAAAGTTGATATCAAAATATTTTTATAACTAAATAAAATAGATAAAAATTTACATATCAATCAAAATTAAAGAATTATCTAGTAATTATTTGTAACTCAATTTTAAAATAACTTTAAATATTTATAAATTTTAGATCAGAATTATATTAAATTTCAACAACAAAAAATGAGTTACAATTTCGAGTTTTCTAATAAAGATTGAGTTAATAGATTAATTGCATTAATTAATCTTTTGCACGAGATACAAGACATTATATTCATTGGTTAGATAATAGAGAAATCAATTACACCAACAAGGTTATGAAAGTACTTATGTTAGCAATTGTAACTGCTAGATTAATTACAATACTAACTATGCAATGCAAGTTAGTTATTTGCATGTTAGTATTAGTTGCACCCTTCACTTGTGGCTGATTGCATAGGATGGAGACGAAGACCTCTAAACAAAAGAAGTTACTCAGGGTCGAATTCTGATCATCTTGGTAGCTGTTTGTAGTAACACCACTGACAGGATTAAATTTTCGGTCCTAGAGTAGAACTATTAAAATTTGCATTGAGACCCAAAAACTATTCATATATCTGTCAACCCAATATTTTAGGAACTCGAAGATTGAATGTCATTTGGTTGAACATATTACCAAGGTTTATATGTTTCTAATGATATCACAAATCACAATTGAACTTTCACATAATATCTTATCTGTTTTTATTTTTTTTATATAAAAGTTTTGCTGTAATTTTTCATCAAGTCGTGAGAAAAGAGCTCCATTGACAATGAAAAGGTCTGGATTGTATTGACTTGGAGCAGGATTAACCTTGTCTCACTCGACACTCGGTGGCTAGCAAGGTTTGTATTAAATGTAGCCTACAACTACACGTATCACTAACAGCTGCAAAAACGCCCAAGTTCCCAGCATGTTATCGAGGTTGCTTATGTATTTCAATCAAACATGAAATCATACTCGTCCGGAGTTTTTTGTCCGTAGTTGATCATGCTTCATGTGAACAAAACCCCAACCATGTCGTTTGAAAATAGAAATGGAGTTAATTAATGAAGGAAGAATAAAAAGTAACAGTTGGAAAACAAGGGATGATCCCTAGCAAAGGACACAACTACATCAAAAGGTTAGGTGGAAAGTTAATGAAAAGTTAGTAAGCCAAGGAATGTAGCTTCCAGACAAATACATTTCATATCTTTCCATAGCCAGAACCAAAAACCTTAGTGCAAAGTCTAAGATGCCAGCCGAAAGTTCACATGCAAGCAAATTAAGTCCAAGCAGCATGTTAAAGACGTAAAGCAGAACAAACAATCGGGCTACATGTTAAATGGAGTTGTTTAGCCAACACAATCTCGTGGATTTCAGACAATATCAAGGATATTAATTTTTGTTTTGGAGAAGCTTTGTTATGGAAACGTCGGATATTATGTTCTCGCTAAAGAGAATAAATGCAAACTCCCAAGACAACAGTAAAAAGAGGTCTGCTGGTGGCTAAATGTGCAGATAAAGAGGCAGTAATATCAATAATAGTCAATCCTGAATCTGTCCAAGAGCACAAAGCAGAGACATATTCCCATATTGCTTTGTTAAATAAGCATTCAAAGAAAATGTGAGAACATGGGACAATGTTGGTCAATCTACACATATGGAATACGGTCAGCTGTGGAAACGTTATGCTGAATGGCTAACTATAAAATGAATGAAAGTCTAGGCGTTAAATGTTTGCTTAAAACCGTAGCTGCCCATGGAATAGTGGCTCAATGAGGACGCAAGTTGTCACAAATGATGCGATTCGTCAGCTTGGTAACAGGAATATCTTTCCAGAAGAAGGCGTTAGATTCTTGAGGTGTAGGGGAATAGTTTGGTTGAAGGTGGCATAGGCTTCGATGAAGATTCCAAGAGGTTCCATCTATAAAAGCTCGCATCCGGGTTTTGAATAGGAACAAAAAGAGAGCTCTAAAGATATTTAACGGATGAATTAGAGCCCCTGACTTGACTAATTATCTTACCATAAAGAAGCCAATTGACCATCTTTAATAATACAAGAAGTCTCTTGCTAAACTTCTTCCCTTAACTTCAAGAGCTGGTTGTGAAAGAAAGAATGTGATGCTTTTAATTTAATAGCCCAGATGTTATTGCCTCTTTGAAAGGAAACCTGTAACCATTTAATCCACAAACATAGGTATATACTATGCCGTAGGATGATATCGAGATACTTGGGATTATAATTAGGTACAAAGGCAACAAAGTCAAAAAGATTGGGAGACCAATCGGTGTTTTGTTTGGCATACAGAGGTCATTCTGCTTTCACTTGGATTTGATGACCGATCGAGGCTACACAGGCTTCTCTCCCTCTCTCTCTCTCTCTCTCTTTTCTCATGCAAAGACCAAGTTGAAAAGAGGAGTAAATGGTTGAGTCCATGGTTGTCGGTCCAATTCCGACAAGAAAATCACACAATTTAGACGTATGCTATCACTTCTTCAACTCTAATATTCAAATCCCTTGTTGTCTACTTCTAGTACTGCAGCCAATTTTTTGCAAAATAACATCATCTACGTACTTTCTGAATTCCCATGTCAATTTTTTTCGTCTAATAAAATACAGAACTTGACATTATTATCTAATAAACATACACCCCATACGCTTGTATCCTAACTTGGTCTTATGCCTTGTGAAATCTTTTACATCAGATTAGTTTCTTTTGTGAAAGAGTGCAGCTAAGAGGACAGACAGTTGGATATTGAATAGAACTTGAGCATAATCATATGGTAGCTTCACTCATCGAAGGTGTTCCAAGTTCATGTATTTTGGTCGCAAATGCATCTAATAAACCCACCAATATAATCCTCGAGATCATGTTTCGGAATTAATCATGAAAATAAGCCAAGCTTTTCCTGAAAGCTGTTCACGTTCTTAAGATAACAAGGTTATGGCCTCTTATCTTTTTCCGAACTCTGACACGCATAACATGGGACTATGAAACTCTTCATAAGCTATCACCTCCATTTCTCTTTTACACTCTGTTATATGTCTTGTTTGAGGCCTGACAAGAAGTAAGAAAGCAGAAAGTGTAGAAATGATGCCATCAAGGGTCTTCAGGAAAGTGAAGTTGACCTGCACACTGGAGTAGTGTGATTAAGGGTTCGTTTTGGCACTAGGAGCTTTAAATTCACTTTCCCCTGCGAAACGTGTCCATGTGGTCACCAATGTCCTATTGTGCCATACCCTAATCGCTTTCTTTGCAGTACCAAGAGAATCTTGTGCTTCTCTGTACTCACATAAACATTTATTGAATTATTTCTAATCGCGTGTCTCGTTTTTACCTTTTCATTCTTCTCTTCTTTTGTGTTCCCACCGTTCTGCCTAGAGAAAATGCGAAAAAAACTGCATTAACTCTACCATTTACTTTGTACTTCTTTGCAACATGGGTACGTTATTTTTTTTCCCCTAATTGCAGTTCTAAGTTCAATTAATATAAAGAAAAAAGATGATGTATAATCTAAGAAAGGGCTAACCAACTCATGATAAGTTTCTTCCAGAGTGATAACAAGGCAAGAGCAATTTGTTAATTGATTGATGATTAGTCAAATACATTCAGTACCAGATACAAATTTGTTAATACAGTTGCTATAGTTGATGATTTTCCTTATGAAGCTCAAAATTTAGGTCATGCCACAAATGACATTGCTTTTATTCCATGTGTTGTGGGAGGATAAGTATAATACGCTGTGATAATAAAACATCATTAACTATCTAAAGTGCCAAGAAGATTGAGAGTTAGAAAATGGATTTGTTTTCATCACGAGGGGTGTTGCTTTCACCAAATAACGTATTATCAAAATGGGCCAATTCTAAAGAAGTCATTTTGGATTGCCAACCGGCATTAAATATGACATAATACTCCCTCCGATTCATAATAAGTGACGTTTTAGAGGAATGCACACTTATTAAGAAAGTTTATGAAATGTCTAATATACCTTTATTAATTACATGTTAAAGTGTCTTGAAAATATAATCTGTGTAATTTGTGTAATTAAGATGTGAGAGAAATTAAAGATTAATTTTGGAAGTAAAATTATAAACATGCATACAAAGTCAAGAATGACAGTTATTTTGAATAATTATAATGTATCTAAAACGATACTTATTATGAATCAGAAGGAGTATTAGATATGGAAATGATTTTTTTGTTCAGAATCAAAATGGTGTATTTGTAAATGATTTTATGCTTATGTATGCACAATATCTACCCAATTGCTTTTTCACATGAGTTTCATGAGTTGCCTGGATGCTTAGTTCAGTAAATTTACATAATGAGCTTATGAATTAGCAATATACACTAGGTAAGCAAGTTTTATAGTCCACTAGTAAACTTTTGAATAATATTTTCGATGTATTAGAAAAAAGGGTTGCTCCAATACACAAGGTTTCCGTTTTGTGAGATTCAGAAGAAAGTCATCGATTGTATATAACCTTTCCTTTGTATTTTTATAAAGAGATTATTTTCGTAACTCAAACTTATGACCTTTCGGCGACAAATAAGTAACTTTACAATTTTCGATATATTAAAGTGAGCATTTAACTTTCTCGAGAATTATTGGGTTGGATGGGAATATTATGCAGTAGTATTTTGGTTCTAATATTCTTCTTTAGATAAAAAGAATATAAATAAGATTTTAACATCATATTATAAACTTATTTTTAAAAATTTAAATCATTTTACAGCATTTGAGTTGACATGAACATCATATAAAGTGATGACATAGCAATTGCCTGAACAAACTTCATAAAGAGTCACATATTCACACAAATTTGGTAATATTCTTTCAAAATGAACATTTGAATGGTTATTCTTCAGTCTTCATGGAAATTTAGAAATCAATCTAAAAGTTGCTGCTTTGGACAAACATGCCTTTGAATAAAACAAAACAATAACCCATAAACTAACAATGATTCTTCTCTAAATTAAGTACAAAAGTATGATTCTTTCCAAGGCTAGCTGCCACCCCCCACTATGTTGAGAACGTACTGAATTCTTGAACAAGAGTCCTTTATCAAAATGTTGAACACTGGCACATGATTACAATAAATGCAGGAAGGTATTTATCCAATGCAACTACAAATTAATGGGTGGTTGCGAGTGCCTTAGCGAGAAATGCGCTAAAACGGTAGTCACTAAATGCAAACGTGCGTGTAGTAAATACCAACATGCAAGATTAAATGCCTGTTTTTGGATGCACATGTGAATCCATTATAATATTAATGATCTCTTGTTAAAATTTCAAACTCGTGACAAGAAAAAATACTCGATATTTTTGGGTCACGAAAAAATAAATATGATTTCTTTTTGATTGCTCACGAGGGGAAGATCCTAAACATGAGAAGATACCTTTAAGTCAGGGACGGAGCCAGATTCAACTCTAAAGGGGGGCCGGAGGCCGGGAGCCGGGGGCTGGGGGCCAACTCTAAGGGGAGCCGGGGGCAACATTTAAAAAATATCCTTATTTTTTTAAAAATTATATAAGTACATTTTTTAAAAGAAAAATGAAAGGGGGGGCCATGGCCCCCCTACCCTTATACATGGCTCCGTCCATGCTTTAAGCCATTTATATCCAGACTAATCCCCGCTCGAACCGGGTAGGTTTCTTTTAGAAGACAAAGCTTTGACCTCAAATTTTAAACGGCTGCATATATGAGGGCGGTTTGAACCTGCGATCTCACTTAAGTCAGGAGAGTCTCTTATCAACTCACCTGCACCCTTACCAACTCACTTAATAATATGATATTATTAGTATAACCATAGCACTGAAATTATAAAGTGAGAGAAAAAGAAAGAGAGCAATATGAAATGAATTAGGGTTTGAATGCCACAAAGAAACTAAGTTTTACGCCACACCTTTGTGTTCCAATCGAGCAAATAACTCAAGTCAAACTCTTAAGTTTGGGTGTGCAATATACCGGGAACAGATCACCTGTTCCATAATTGCTGTACCAATGTTGTTCCATTGCATCTGGTCCATACATTTATATGGGACTAGATACAATGGAACAACATTGGTACAACAATTATGAAAAAGGTGATTTCATTTGACAATATACCTCAATTTGGCTTGTAAGATCAATCACGTACCTGATAGAAACACCAAATTAGCCATTATGAGAGAAACTGAACTTCATTATTTGATAGTTAGAATATAAATTACTATTATATTCAAATCATCATATGAAATTAATCCGTCAACTTTATGATACCATATACTTATTGTGTAGTTTTATAAATTTGATGGTAACAGCACTATAATTTAATGGAACATGTATAATTAAATGTATTTTCTAAGTGATATTTTAACGCTCGCTGATTTTAACTCTCAAAGGAAGCAATCATATGGGCGCTTAAGGCGATTAATCCTATTTATTATTGTTTGAGTTAAAATTTTGAGGTCTATTCGGAAGTTTACATCTTAAAGATTTTTTGTTTAAAAAATTATCTTACTTTTTCTAAAATAATCTTTAATCTATTAATTTAACTTTTATTTTTTATTCTATTAATAATGATTAAGTTAATATATCAATCGTATGCTTACAAGACACAAAGCAAATAAATCATCAGAAGACTAAATAAATATACAATTAACTAGTATTGATAAAAGGATATATGCATAACATGAGAATACGATTTTTTTTAAAAATATTTATGTTATTGCTTCAATTAGTAATGTAAAATGTTTATGTCATGATCTCTTGATGTCTCATAATCTTCTTATTTTCGTTATAGAATATAAAGATTTAAAAATTTGTTTGGTGTTTATGAAATAAGTTATGATTTTTGGCGTTTGGAAGGATTATAATGTGTTAAACGTAACACTTATAAAGACACATTGGTTAAAAACAAGCGTCAAAACTTAACATGTTTGGTATTTTAAGCATAAATTTTCACAAGGATATCAAAATTAGGTGATTTAAGAGGCTATAAAAAGTTAAGAGAAATATATACAATTCATATGTAAACACCAAGAGCATATTTAACTATTCGATTGGCCAAATTGAGATTTTTTTTGACTTAACAACCACCTAAATGATACTTTGAACAACAATATGGACTGTTACATTATTATTTTTTAAATCTTAACCATTTGATTAATTTAACTACAATATATATTGATCCAACACTCTATTAAATAGTTTTAGAGAAGGCTTTTGTGGACGTAATATGACTATTTTGCCAAAAATAAAATAGAAGAGTAATATTAGAAAAGAAAGAGGCAATAAAGGGAGTGAAACAAATAATTCCAAGTTAGAGCCAAAGGATTTTCACGTGATTTTATTCAAGGATTGGGATTTATAAAAAGGGATTTAGGTGGAAAACGACTAAAAATTATGATAGGAAGGAAAGTAAGGCATATTAGTAAGAATAGATTAGTCTTGGACAGTTTAGTGAAAGAAGTTCCAACCTCTTACTAAACCCAATTCACGCACCCATTTCCCCCCACCCCTAATCGGTTAACTTCTTTCCTTTTCTGGTCACCTGCCTAACGTTCTCTACACCTTTCCATCTTTGCATTTTATTACCATTAATGATATGGAGCCTACACACCCCCTTACTACTATCTAGCATGAAATCCCCATCCATCCTCCTTCGACAACCTATCCCCTTGACTGCGCCCTCTCCGAGGCTCTGCTCTTAACCATGAAGTTATTAGCTCGAAAAAAGAAGCTTCTAGGTTGAAGGAAATGCACAAGATATCTTGGAGTAAATTTGTAGGTGATACTATGTTGAATGCAAAAACAAACTGCTTGTTTTATGCTAAATATTGTAAGTATACAGGTCGTTACTTGTAGTAAAAAAGCAGATATCGTCCCATAAAGATTGTGCTTAGACACTACTTAATTTAGGTTGTGTTTTGTTTAAGACTCAATTTCAAATAATAAAACTGAAAAATAAACTAAACCAAACAAACTAGCAACAAACAAATAATGTAAAAAAAATGCAAAAACTTTGATTTCAAGATTTAAGATTAGAGACCACTTTTTACCTATCTTGTCTCCCTTCTACCTTGTTGATTGAGTTATGCTTGACCTAAGATATCCTAATGTTTCAATCACCCTCTTTCAAGGTGTAATCAAATGTCCCTAGCCAAATTAAATGGAATTGACTATGTAATCTCTCAATCTACAAAATTAGTCCACCAATTTGACTAGTTATGAAGCTATCCTATGGGTAATAAACTAATTAGTCAAGATCTACTAATTAATTAACTTGATAAATGCAGGTTTATAGGGTGCCAACTCTCATTAAACAACCCTAAACAATTTACCCAACTCAATTTCTCAATATATTGTAAGGTTTAAGCACCCCAATTATCAAAAGCATTCATTCATTCAAAACAACAAAGTAGGAGTTCAACAAGTAGTTTAAAAGTAATCTCTACAATAAATTGATTCACTCATAATAGAAACAAGTTCAACCATATCCATATTCTCTAGAATACAAAACATACTGAAAATAAAAAAAACAAATACAATGGTAGCTTTATTCCTTTTTTGTATATGAAAATCTAGAAAATGGAAGCTTGATGGAAGCTCTTGATTATTAGTCCCATTTCCCACCTTTTGCCCTGGATGCTTGTGACTTTCCACAAATAGTGTAGAGAAAAATCTGTATATGGTGGCTGCTGCCTTTCTAAAATGTGTGTAAGGAAGGCATAAGGTTTTTTCTGTTTAGGGTAACCTACCCAAAAAGACCGAAAAGTCCCTTGAAAACATAAGTCTGGAAGTGTCCTCGTGTGTGTCCCGACGCTGGCCACAATCAAGGCCTTTATGACATGATCGTGGTCCTTAAGTAAGTTCTCTGTCACAATCGTGGCATGCTGGTGCTTCTGTCACGATCGCGGCCTATATGCCACGATCGTAGGCCAGTGTTATGGGTCGGGTTTCCTTCGAAACTCCTCCGTTCTTTGATATTGACCTTGAATCAATGACAAACTCATCAAGGCATCTCAAATACACAACATTGAAGCTCAAAAGCATGATTTAACCCATAAAACACGTAAAACACAAATATTTAATAAACTAACCCAATTTTAACCTAAACACATACTAAATAATCAAATTAACAACTAAATACACACCAATCTACTCACTAAAACATGATGCAATCTACAACTATCAACATCCCCACACTTAAAATTTGGCTTGACCTCAAGAAAAAAAATCAAATACAACCAATAAACTTCTATCACTTCATTTTCACAAAGATTAAAGCATGTAATCTCTCAAATTTTGGCCAACTCAAGTGTCAAGCTACCACACACATCATGACTAATTTTCATTGGTGCATATAAGCAAACTTAACTTACGATGAAACCATCACTTAAAGACAAGTATAAACTCAAAATGGACCTTTCGTATAGATTTCAGTCATTTCTCTCAAGTATTTGATGGTTAGTGTTTCGTTCAAACTTCCTATAGGAAACCACATTGTCATAAGCTTGATAATACACCAATTCTCCTCCATAATGATTACATGCTAAGATAGATCAAAAGGACTTTGCTTCCGGTTGTAATATGGCCAGGGTTAAGGTGGGTAAAAAAGGTTTTAGGGGTTTATCACAAGCATTTATAAAGTATTAAGTGAACAAAGGGATTACAAAGATAAACTTATGAGATATGCAAATGGATATGACTACTACCCCACACTTATTGATGCTACTACCTATTATTCCTTCTTTTTTTATTTCTTTTTCTTTTTTATTATTTGATTATGTTCTTTTCTCTTTTTTAATCATAATAAAGAAACAATGAATAGAAAACAACAACTATATGCAATGTGCTCCAAGAGTAGAAGTAATAAAATTTGCTCAAAGCATCTTAGAAAGAAAAAAATTGTAGCAAAAAACATTCCAAACTAAAGTATCACTTAGCGCTTTATTAACTTGTGATTGGCCAAGTTAATAGGGTTTGTAGGTTTTAAAATGGGGCGATTTCAAGAAACAAAAGGTTAAAGGCTCAATGGGTTAGCAAGGGATAATAAAAGGGTAGGTCATTTAAGCCAAGGGTAAAACAAAAAGGGCCTTAATCATTTTTATCTAGCATGCATCCAGTAGATTTAAACCGATTCAAAACAAGTTTTGAAGGTAATTACCTAAGGAAGCATCATACAAACAAGGAAATGAAATGACTATAGAAATGGAGTCATAAAGGCTCAATTCCTCATATGGGCTCAAATGAAATCCATTATGCTTCTATACACTACCTTATTGCTCAAGTGTCAAGGCCAGAGTAAGCTTATACAGCCAATTACTTTCATCACTCCATATGGTTCACTCTCTACTCAAGTAGCCTAATTTGAGTTCACGCACGCATTTAATCTCATTCGAAGTAGCATAATAGAATATCATGATAACAAATTCATCACAAAGATTCAAATGTAAGGAAATGACACACCTAATACTAAAGACCTACATGTATCCTAAATGACATGCAAAAATGCAAACATAAGTGCAAAAACTATCTCCCTATACTTGAGCAATACATTGTCCTCAATCTGAAAAGGAGAACACCCCAAACCAACAAACAAAAAAATGAAGAACAAAGCACAAAACGCAAGAAGAATAATAGAAGCAATTAAAGGCAAGATGGGCTCATAGTGGTGGGGTGATGGAGGTGTTGCCTTTTTCCTCTCGTCCTTTGGTCCTCCAACAAGCTATAATGCATAACAAACCTTCAAGTAACCTCAAAACACATCATTGAGCACCTAAACAACAAGAGATAGAAGGGTGAAACAAGTTAAAACCCAATCAAAACAAACTAAACACTATCAAATCAAAACAAAAGCACACTAACACAAAGACAAGTAAATGAAAGACTAACATGAAAAGTTAAGGTCATTAGCTTGACCATTCCATATGCAATCATGAAAGAGTGAGTGAAAGGAAAGAAAGTACTCCCCTTTCTTGTGAGAATTTCCCTTCAAAGTATAGCTTGCACTTATGCCCATTAACCATAAAAGTTTCACCCTTATCATTTTCCAACTTCAAAGCTCCACGGGGAAACACTTGAATAACCTTGGAGGGGTCACTCCATCTTGACTTAAGCTTTCAGGGAAGTCCTACTCTCCAATTCCTGAATTCTTCTTAATGCGAGCATCATGCCACTCCTTAGCCCTTTCCTTATACAACTTGGTATTTTCATATGCATCACACCTTAACTCCTCCAATTCATCAAGTTGTAACAATCTCTTCTCGCTTGCTAGCTTCCAATCTATGTTCAATTTTCTAATTGCCTAATAGGCTTTATACTCCAACTCCAACAGTAAATGGCAAGCCTTGCCATTCAAAAGTTGATATGGTGTTGAACCTATGGGAGTTTTGAAAGTTGTCTTGTAAGGCCATAATATATCATCTAGCTTCAAAGCCTAATCTTTTTCTGAAGTGTTCACTACCTTCTCTAAAAAATCTTCTTCAACTCTTTATTCAAAACCTCCACTTGGCCATTTGTTTACGGGTGGTAAGGGGTTGTGTAAGCCCCTGAATTTTTTTTGTTATTAAGCATGATTAAAGGAAATTAAAGCATTAATAGATTAAATTAAGTTGGTATTAATTAAGTATGATAGCAT
>JANKYE010000002.1:31472192-31483798 GCA_032467995.1 Erythroxylum dillonii
ACCCTTAACCACTTAGTTCCATGCTAACTTCCACCTACTAACTACTTACCTTTACTACTCACTTACCATATTAATCCTACTTCACCGACTACCTTAATTCAAATTTAATTCTATTCCTTATCTCAAATTCTAACTTAAGGCCAATTATATATATATATATAAATTTAAGCCATCAATCAAGCATAAAAACCCAATTAAGCAATTAAAACATAGAATTTAAAAGAAAAAAAATCGAGGTCTAACATACATGGATAACTTGCTTTCTCGATTCATATGTTGTAACAATAACACGTACTATAGTGCTTGTTTAAATTCAAACTTTAGAAATCAACTTCTAGGTAATTAATGCAAACATAGTTGTCTTGGTTTTATATGTTGTTTTGGAATATTGTTAGAATGATTGATGGCTAGATGTTTGAATTACATAAGTATTTACTGTATGTAGAATGAGTTTGTATAATTATGAATTATTTGAGGAATAATAAATCCTTAGGATGGTATATAGGTTGGAAATTTGTGATGCATCTCCCATGAGACTTATTGATGAAAAATTTCACGAACCTAGGAGTCACAGTAAGAACTTGTTTTCTCGATTCATATAGTGTAACAATGCCATGTACCATAGTACTTGCTTAAAATCAAACTTTGGAAATGAACTTGTAGGTGATTAATGCAAACATCGTTATCTTGGTTTTGTATATTGTTGATTGGAATATTGTTAGAATGATTGATGGCTAGATGTATGATTTACATAGGTATTCACTGCTTGTTGAATGGTTTTATATAATTATGGATGATTTTTAGCTTAGGTTCTTTTGCAAACACATGTTATTATCAATCCTCCACATCCATTACAACTACATCTAGTAAGCAGTCCGTATCAAATGAAAGAGTCATTCAGCTTAAGAGCACAGTAGAGAGTCTGGCTACTCAGTTGCAACAGTCGTTGATGTACATAGCCTAACTCTGTAATGAGATAGATCAGTTGAAAGGTAGGAACAAGACCTCATTGCAGCAGTTAGAGCATCCACCTTCACCACCTGCATAGCTTAGTGGATAAATGAATGTATTTGATGTTTTGCTATTGTTAAATTTTTGTATAAATTCTTAATTTACAATTACTTTCAAGATACTTATTTATGTACATTTTAATTTTTTATTATATTAACAATTAGGATAATGTTTACTTTGTATTTATCAATCAATGTTATATTATTTACAGAAATTAAATATACAAAAAAATCATAAGATTATGAACAAAAAACTCAGGTAGGAAGTGAGAAATGAGGGTAGAAATTTATCAAAGTTAAATTTCCTGATAGAATTACAATATTTTGTCACTAAGTAGCGACGGGATGATGCCTTCCGTCGGTACATTACCGACAGAACATACCATTCCATCACTAATTAGCAACGAAATAAATAAATATGTTTGTAAATTATCGACAAAATATATCATTCTTTCGGTAAAAATTTAGCGACAATTCATGTTTCCGTCAATAACTTTAGAGATGAATTGTTATCTATCCGTCGATAAATTTAGCAACAGACCTACGATTTATCATCAGAAAATTCACAAACAGAATATTGGATTCATCTGCAAAGTAGCAACAGAATATTATAAATCCTAAATTTTCCTTAACTTACTAACGAAAATCTAAAATTCCATCGCTAAAGGTATTGATGGATACATAAACTTCCGTTACTAAATTTACCAACGACCATTTCTTCGACGTTTCATTCCATCAGTAATTTCCATCGCCAAATTTGTTTCTCGATGGAAAAGCTTTATTTTCCGTCGGTAATTTCCATCGCAAAAACCATTTTTCTTGTAATATGAGGTTTTGTTGTCCTAAATATATCATTGATATTATAATATAGTGTAAAGGGTTATGATAGAAAGAATTATAATTTTTTGAAAAGTGAAATGAATATATATTAAAAATGGAAAAGTTACTAGCCTAAAATCATAATCCAAACTATTTCAATCAAAAGAACAATGGCCACTCATTCTGGCTACAGTCTAAAAGGAATTATAATTTTCATTGTATAGATCCAACATGTTTTTATTAGAACACACAAGTTTTATAGAATTTTGACATTATAAATATTAGGATTCCCAACATATTTATTTTTCTTTTGATATAGAGATATTAAATAATTTTGTAATATAATAAATCATATACTAAAAGTGGACTTATTCTCTCTATCTCTTTTCCTCAGACATTTTAACTTCAGAAACTATGGCCTTCTCTTGTTTCTTTTTGTCCTCTATATTCCAACCTTTCTTGTCTTTGGATTTTATAACTTTCCTTTCAAACTTCCTTTCCTTTTATTCCTTTCATTCTCCATCTTATCTTGTGTTCTTTGCATCTACTACCCCTAAACACTTGTCTTGTCTTAGCTCCATCTTACTCACTTACTACCCCCTACTCTATCCTTCTTTTTCCTATCTTCTTATCTTTAGGTTTTTGAATTTTTCGTAATGGTCCTTTGATTGGAACCAAACTTTGGTCACCTTTTTTGCTCTTTAAATAGTCCTTTAACCATACCTAACTAGAAGTACAACAAGAAGCTTCCTTTCCATCTCTGCTTCAAGTCTTTATCTCGATAATTTGCTTTTGTTGAACCTGCTCTAATTCCTTTCTTCTTAAGGAAAACATGGAGCCAAGTTCTTAATGAAGCAATTGGATCCTCCTCCTTCTTCTAGTTTTTCCCTCCATCTTCTTTAAATGGTCAGTTTATTATTGTACCCCTCGGAAGTCTTAAAGGAAGGAGCTACTAACGGTTAGATTCCTGTGTTTGGTTCTTCTTAGACTGAAGACCAGCTCTGCTAATTAATGTTTAGACTTAAAAGACTTGAAAATCTCTTATTCTAGAAGAGGTGTTTATTTTGAGGGAGAACCAGTTCAATTTTAAGTTCAATTCAAAGTTTAAGGCTTAGACAATTCTAGGTGGAGGTTTTTGGCATCTAAATGATCACCCTATCTTCCTCTATAAGTGGCAACGTAGAACACAAACATATAACTTGAAGATCTAAAAAATACTTTGTGGATTAATCTCTATAACATTCCCTTAGAGTACTGGAAAACCAATTATTTTAGCATATCAAGGTTCATAAGGAAGTCAATAGTTATGGATCAATCAGTTACCACCCTAAAAAGAATCAATTATGCAAAGTTGTATGTTTTAATAGATATTAACCAAGCTTTAGCTGAGGTTATTCCTTTGACGTGAATGACTAAGAATGGAGAAAATTTTAAGGATACCATTCTTATTACCTATCAATGGATGCCCCAGCCTCACCATTTAGACATGGAGTGGAAACCTACAGGAAAGTGCTTTAAGATTGGCAACTATGATGAATTGGTGGATATTTAACTAGGGGAGGAAGATGTTAAAAAAAATGAAGGAGAGAAGCTTTTGAACTTGTCTCTAGAAACTTAAATCAAATCAATAAAGGGGAGCTTGATTAAATGGAGAAGGAACACAAGAAATAGTAGGATTACAATAGAAATAAATGGACTTATCAATAAGAGGATCAAACTAGATCGAACTTGTAAGCTCACTTGGTCTAGCTAAAGATAATTTATAGGTTGAACCTCTTAATTTGGCTTAAAATATAGACCTGGCTAGCACATATAAGTGTAGTACATCTTAAGTCTCTATAAGGGATGTTATTTTTATAGTTAAAATAAAATCTAATAGAAAGAAAAGGAGTTGAAGCTCTAAATTTTTTGTCCAATGATAATCTTATGCTAGAATACATGAGGGCCAGTAAACAAATTTTGCTTAAGGATTCTATTTTTTTTAGTAAAATCTTCACTGATGGGTTAATTAGAGAGCAAGTTTAATAAGGAATGGCTTAACTATCTTGGTTTATTCAAGTAGTGAATGGTTTATTTTATCTAATCACATGGTATATCATTATGATAGAATTGTGATTGTTTATGATTAAAGAAATATTGGGGCATTATACACCTCAATGACTGATCAAATAGTTCATATGGAATAGATTATTCTGGAATTAAATGTTAGGATCCAAACATCCTTTATCTATTCTTCTAATTTCACCTTTCAAAAGTATATTTTGTGGAAAAGATTATAAGACATTCACTCCATTACTCAACTTCCATGGTCGTTAACAAGTGATTTTAACATCATTCTTTACCTATATGAAGCATATGGTAATGCAAGCATTAATAATTTTATTAATGATGTAGCAAACTATATCTTAAAAATTAAGGTGACTAACCTTAAATATGATGGGAACTATTATACCTGGAGTATAAGTATCAACATCTATGTTTAATAAGAAAGAAACTTGACCATGTAATGGTGAACTCCAGCTAGTTCTTATGTTTCCCAAATAGTAAGGCAAATTTCGATGATCTCCAATTTTCAAGCCATTCTATAATTACTGTAAATAACTTGAATATCAGGGTGAGAGTGACCTCTCCATTTAGATTTAATGATTACTTGACTATTGATCTAGGTTTTCAAGATACTATTAAAAAGGTCTAAATGTTTAATTACAAGATCCTCCTTCATGAATATGTAATGGGAAGATCAAATGTATCAAGAGGGAACTTAAATCACTCAACTAGAACAAATATACTAATACCAAATTGATTATTACAGAATCTAGGGTTTAACTTGATAGAATTAAACACTCTCTTTACATAGATCCTACAAATAAGACACACTAAAATGATGAGAAGAAAGCAATTCTTGAATGTGCTAGAGGTTTGGAAGTCCAATTCTCAATACTGAATTAAAGATTAAGAGTGTAATGGCTTTAAGATAGAGATAGGAAAACTTCCTAATTCTATAAACCCTTATTTGTAAGGAAAAAATTTCAATATAATCACTTCTCCACAAGTTGATGATGGATCGATAGTATCATTATAAGAAAAGCTACTAACTACAACTTTCAATTTTCTAGAGCTCTTAGAACTATGGACCATATAAGTTCTTCAAATTTCGTATTGAATTCCTTTATTATTGAAAAAAGCTCTAGTGAATGTGTAGCTTATCTTAAAGCTCTGTTAACCCCAATAGATGTTGGTAATGTAGTGTTCACCTTAGAACCTATCAAATTAAAGCAAGCAAACCTACTAGCCTTGATGGACTATTTTTTTAGAAGTCTTGGAATCATATTAAGGTCATTGTCACATATGTAGTTTTGAGCTTCTTTAATGGGGGTTACTTATTAAGAGAATTTAATAAGACTATTATATTAGTCTATTCTTAATATATCTAACCCTTATCACATTAGTGGATTTTAGTATAATCTCATGTTGCAACTTTATCTATAAGGTGACATCCAAGTTATTTACTACAAGACTAAGGAATGCTATTAAGCCTCTGATCTATAAAACACATGCTGCTTATATTCAAGGAAGATACATAGGGACAACATACTATTAGTTCAAGAAATTTTCAAGAACTACATAAGGGAAAATTATCCTAAATGTTGTGTTATGAAGGTGGAGCTCATAAACAAGTATGATTAAGTAGAATGGTCCTTTAATTTTTTACCCACAGTTTACAAGTATTCAAATTTCTTACAAAGTATGTTGATTAGATACATCAATGCATTTTTATAATGTCTTACAATATTTTAATTAATGGCTCTCCTACTAAATTGATCAAAGTCAGAAGGGAATTACACAAGGGGATCTCATATCCCCTTACCTCTTTGCCTTTTTTTAATGGAATTCCTATCAAGACTAATAAGATAATGCATTAGTTTCAAAACAAAGTCCAAGTATCACAATATATGCAAAAAGTTGAGTATTCACAGTTTAGCCTTTGTTGATGGGCACTGATGAATGCCTTAGAAATTTTTAAAATTATCTCATACTTGTTTATTAATAAGAAGAAAAGATATTTGTTTATTTACTTATCTACTGCTCATTACTAGTTCTCTTTCATCACTTATTTAAAAAAAAAAGGACCTCCCATTTACTTACTTAAGCATTCCCTTTTCACAAAAGAGGTTATCCTTTAAAGAGTTTCTTCCTTTAATTACTAAGGTGAAGCGAAGAGTAGATAATTGGTGCAACAAGGCAGTATCATTTGAAAGAAGAGTTTAATTAACTAGTGTTGTATTGAACGCTTTGCATTTCCATTAGGCATCTCACATTACTCTTATATCTTCTTTAGTAAAAACCATAAAAAAGGATTTTGAGAAATTTTTTTTAAGCAAACACTTTTAACTCTCCCTACACATAAAAGGTAGCTTAGAAAACAATCTGTCAGGTAAGAAATGAAAGGGCACGAGAGTAATCCCCATGAAGGAAATCAATAGAGCACTTTTGATCAAAAGCGGAGATTATTAAGTGATAAGGAATCCTTTAAGTCAAATGGACGAATTCTTGCCACTTGAATGAATAGGATTTCTAAATTTGTAAGTTAAAATAAGATGCTTTACGGGCAATGATTCATTTGATGAGATTAAGAGAATAGGTGAGGAATTGGTTTAAAACAAGATAAACGTTGGCTCCAACACCACATTTTAGACTATTTTATGGAGTGATTTGGATCCCATGTTAAAGCAAGACATATTTATTCATCTAAGGACACACATTCCATTCTATGCTACCGTAAAACAAGCGATCTTGGACAGTGAATTGAGCCTTCATCAACAGACCCAGGAGAGCTTGAAAATGCTGTTACAAGGGAAATTGAGACCCTTTAATTCAGGTGATTGTACTCTCTATAGGTTAAAAACTCCACTGGAATATAGACTAACAAGTCTTCTAGAGATTCCTTGAGGGAAAGGAACTCAGTTGTTCCCTAGTTCAAAGTTGTTTGGTTCCCTCAAGAAACTCCAAAAAAAAGTTTTATTTTATAGTTGGCAATTCATGGCAGGCTATCAACTAAAGATAGAATGATTAGTTCTACCTCCTCCATAGATTGTACTTTGCGCAACTCCTTGGTTGAAATAAAAGATCATCTTTTCTTTAGTTGTGAGTATATACATACTATCTATAGAGGAGAATTCTTAATCGATTCTCCTTAACATGCTCTACATCATCATGGAAGGAAATAGTAGACTAGACTTTACAAAGAAAATGGAGCGATTACAAGCATCAAGTTTTATTCAAGTTTTGGTCGCGAGAATTGTGTATAAAATTTAGAGAGAAAGGAATCTGCGATTGTTTCAACATCATACCAGACAACAAGAAATGCTTTACCAATAGCTCCTTTACTAGAAAAGAATGCACATTATGTTGCTCTATGAACAAGGACTAGATTATTAGCACGCCATTATAGATTTTCTTTGAAGGTATTGATTGTAGCAATAGTGTTAGGAATTAAAATGTTATGAATCTAGACTCCTTTGTTTTCTATGTACCCATTGAAATTTTGATTATCAATATAATTCAATTGGTTTCACAAAGAAGGGAACTTATGTTGGAAATTAATTCAAATTTTAGAGTTGTTTAAATTCCTTTAAAATAGGTCTTAGATTATCTTAGAATAAGTCTTTGATTATCTTTAATCTTATCTTATAAGCTAGATTTGGTAACTAAAAATCTATTTTAGTTGTTTGTATTTTGTCTATATAAGGCAACCAAGTTTAATAATAAATATATGGAAGTGTTACGTATTGTTTAAACTTTATCTTATCCCATCTCATTCATCTTCTTTTCTTTTGTTACATAATGTTTAAATTTTATCTTATCTCATCTCATTCATCTTCTTTTCTTCTAAAAATCCAACAACTTACTCCCTTTTTATTGTACCAAAAAACGGGAATTATTCATTGAACTAGGAAATTAATGCTTAAATGATTAAGATTTTATATGATAATTAAATGTATTTAATTTAAAAAAAATTTATGCACAAGTCATATTATGAGATAATTGTTTACGGAAACACATTTTTGGAAACAAAAATTGGAGGTAAGGAATGAATATCTCTAAAAATTTCTCAACTTCAAGTCCTTGCCAGCGACTCGAGTCAGTGCGTGAGTAGCAGGAACACACAAGATTGTACAGCAACTGAGTTGAATGACTTTTATAGTGCTTTAACATTGAGTTACTTTAACTAATTAAAATATTCATTTTAGTAGAATAAAAAATAAAAGTTAGAGAACTATTACGTGAGGAAACCTAATGTAATATGCTTATGTCGAATTAGTAATGATATTCATTAGTTTGAATTAATTAGTTAAAATTAGCTACCAATTTTGGGATGATTAAGTGAACCCCACGAAAATTATCTTTACTTGCGTAGCTACAATCCTGGCCCATGGAATCGAGTACACAACTTACATGCCAAGTTTCTCTAGATGAAGCGTCGCCATCAAAAAACTAACAAGCAAGTGAAAATGATAAGTAGCTGGCACATCATATTTCAGATCCTGACTTACCAACTCACGTCCTGTGACTTCCCTTTACTGGTTGACGACAGGGCAAGCAAGTACTAGATTAAGCCAATTCAGGATCCAGCCAGATTATTCTTCACTTTCAGTTCAACAAAGACCAATGTCCACATTAAGAGTTAGGTATTAGTTGTTCCTTGTTCAAGATTTGCTTTATTTTTTTCATAGGATAAAAGGGAAAAATTAATCAATTGTACAAAATCTTTCAACCACTTCAGCATTTGTAAGTCCAGCCTATGAATATTACACAGCTTCAAAGAGAAGTTTGATGAATAGTAACACTAATAATTCAGGAAAGTCGAAGTGTATTTCTTTGACAACATAACTGTAGTGAAATTGGCCGCGAGAACGAAGATGTCTTGTAGATGGGCTACAGGAATGTACATGTTCTTGTCTTGCGTGATTTCTTCTTTGGTTTTGGTGGACGCAAAGCAACCTTTATTGCAGCATCAAATACAGCCTTCACATTCTGATGAAAAGATAAGACCCAAAAAATTAAAACAAAAAGGAATATAGTAAAACTGTATATCAATTTTTATTAATCTTAAAAAAAACCTTGGAATGATTTTACAGTATGATTATATATGAACGAACATTTCACCTGTTGAGTTTTGGAACTGCATTCAATGTAAGTGACTGCACCGATCATTTTCTTCAATTCCTCACCCTGCCATTAATTTTTTCGTTAAGGTTAAACTGAAGTTCAGGAGATCAAGAGCATGTATAGTGTGGTGATCATATCACTGTTACATTGGATGACATGCCTGAGCTGTTGTTATTGGTGTTACTCCAGGATGGTCAAGCAAGTATTGCTTATCACTTCTTAAATCTGCATTTCATGGATATACATTAGCAATCAGATCAGTATTTAACATTTAACGTGAAACAGTGAGTAAAATGCGATGATTAATCAATTGAAAAAGGCGATAACTGGCAGAAAGTTAGGTTCTACAAGGATTTGGACATTATATGAATAGTTGGCAACAGCATTGGTTGTTCTCAGATTAAATTGCTCACCTAGCTTGGTTCCTACGAGCACGATAGGCACATTTGGAGCGTAATGCCTTAACTCAGGAATCCACTGTTAACAATAAATTCAGAAGTTAATTATCTCAAGTGATTATTCTAAAAGATGGTGTGAAAGGGGAAAATTGAAACAGATCAACTAGGCAAGGCGGAAAAGAAAAAGAAGACCTTTTTGTGGATATTTTCGTAGCTAGCTTTGCTGAAAAGGGAAAAGGCCAGCAAAAATACATCAGCTCCTCTGTAACTTAAGGGCCTTAGCCTGTTATAATCTTCCTGCCCTGAAACGTACCCGAGTTTAATTAATATCATATATATATACATATATAGCTTCACCTGATTTTACAAAGGCAACCAAAAGTACAAAATAGACTTCATCGGACATAGTTTAGAAGCTTTGAAAAGATAATTAACAAATAGCATGTACTCACCGGCAGTGTCCCATAATCCCAGATTCACTGTACTGCCGTCAACCACCACATTAGCACTGAAATTGTCGAAAACTGTAGGAACATAGTCCTGCCAAAAATATATATGAAAACTCTGAAACTGAGAAATTCACTACCCTAATTTCGTAACAATCCTCATGCTCACCAAACAAAAATGACAAGCATCCAAACATATATAGCAAGACAAACGACTAAAGAAATACCGTAGGAAAGGTGTTGCTAGTGTAAGATATGAGCATGCATGTCTTTCCTACAGCCCCGTCACCCACAGTCACACACTTGATAAACCTTGCTGTACTCATTTTCTTTTCTCCAAACCCTTTAAACAAAGCCTTCTCCGGTCTTCATTTATGCTACTATCTTTCTACTTATACATATAACAAGATACAAACTGAGGAAAAGAAGTACTTTACAAGTATGAAAGGAAAATGGAAGCCAAGATGGTTTAGCTTTTAACAACCTACAAACCTAACATCCCCCACTAGCTGGAACTGTAACTTTGATCCAATTTTAAATCATTGCAATGGGGCTATTATCTTACCCTTTTCTTTCCTTTTCTTTAAGTGCAAGGTCAGAGTCAGATGTGGGCAACAAAGTAGGTTTGGTGCTGGTTGTTAGTTGGGATTAAGTGTAGCAGAAGGGAGCCAAGAATTAGCGTATGAAAAGAATTGCTTTAGTAACAATGCACTAATCATACGAATAATAACATTTATTTCTTTGTTGTGTCTTTCCGCAACGTTGTCAGGTTATTTTCTGCTTATCCGGGAATGACCTAATTTAGTTGGCAAGTACTTCCGTAGTAATTTCTAGAGAGATTGAATAAGAAATCAAAGTTTAGTTTGCAAACTTTGGACTTGTTTTGAAACTAAACTGGAACCTCCAATGCGATGGTAAATTTCTAGAGAGATTGATCGAAGAAGTGTGTGACAAATTAATATCAAAATGCGCATAAAGTTGAAGTTTTGTTTGCAATATTTTAAACGAAGTCTAAAAGCAGATCTCACACTTTTTCTTTAATGAGTAAACTATTTTTAATTAAAATTTACAACTTTATCTTGTTAAAATTATCAAAAATATTAATTAAATATTCAAACTTTTAATTTGTTGTAAATGTAACTTATCATTAACTCTATTATTAACGTAAAGGGTCACATAAGATTGTTCATTTGTACGTCAGCCACATATATTAATTATATTAATTTTTAAAATTAAAAAAACTGAAATAGGTTAGAAACTAAAATAAGCAAGAATTACCCTAAATATGGTTGCAGCCACTCTTGGAATACAAGACTTGAATTTTCTAGAATGCTTGAAAATTTTATTAAATTCTTAATATCTTCCAATCCTTTATTTATTTTGAATCTTTCATATTCTAAATCTTTGGAAATCAATATTTTATTTGGTTTATGAAGCCCTTATAGTCATCCTAATTTCTCAAAAATCCCTTTGGTTTCAATTATATTCTTAATGTCTTTAAGCTTAAAAAATCCTAGCTTATATGTTTGTCATCTAATCTTAGCCAAATATTTCATGTTATATACAACAAAGAAGAGTATTGGCTATGAAAAAAAATGAAACTAAGGGTGCATTTATTTTCAGAAAACAGTTTTTTGTTTTCTATCTTGATTTTTTGCATATATTTTCAATTTTCATTTTCAGTGAAAAATTGTCGAAAACATGTTTACTAATTAATATTGAAAAAATCATTTTCTAAAATTGAAAATTGCAAAACATGTTTA
>JANKYE010000002.1:31605529-31623931 GCA_032467995.1 Erythroxylum dillonii
TTCAGATCAATCATCACAATTCATCAATTTCATCTAATACATTCTAATTTCCAAGAAAAAGGTTCGGGGTCCAACAACTCCTCGTGTCCTTTTATGAGGTGGCATCTTACTCCGTCAATGTAAACAATAACTATTAGCTTACATTTCATTTTAATCTTAATTTCTACATGTATGCATGACATGCACGTCACTTAATACAATTTAATCAATTCACAGTGCAACTAGAAATCACATAACATAACAGTTCATCCTACTATGCATTCAAAGCTTAGGAAAAACCTAAGCTTTGATACCAAACAATGCTGGACCCCGCTTTTGGAGACCAGCATTCGGAGACATTTGGCAAAGACAATACTATCCTTGACCCTATTGAACTTTTTTAGGGACAAAAATGCATATCTTTCTCTGTATTCGTCGGTCTAATAATTCTTTGGATTGTCGAAAGAAGACTTCAAGGCCTACAACTTTCATGAAGACCTTGAAGACGAATTCTATCGTTAAGACAGTCAAAAATTTGACAAGACGATTCAAGATGAACAGTGCATAGAAGAAGCGGAGGGTCAACTATAGAGAAAACAGAAAGCAGACGAATGATTACAAAGTAGACGAATGTGGGGCAGACAAATGCGGAGCAGATGAATGCGGAAAAGTTGACAAATGCAAAAAAGCAGACGAATGCGGAAAAGCAGACAAATGCGGAGAAGCAAAGGAATGCTGAGAAGCAGACGAATGCCACAAAGTAGACGCATGCGGAGCATACGAATACAGAGCAGACAAATGGTACAAAGAAAACGAATGTCGAATAGCAAAAAAAGGCCACGAAGTAGATGAATGCCAAACAGCAGAGGAAAGCCACGAAGCAGACAAATGTCGAACAGCAGATGAAGAGCAAGGAGGAAACGAATGCAGAATAATAGATGAAGGCCACAAGATAGACGAATGCCACCAAGCAGACGAATGCCATAGGGCAGACGAATGTGGAACAGCAGACCAATGCCGCAGGGCAAACGAATGCAAAACAGACGAATATGGAGCAGACGAATGCTACAAAGCAGACAAAGGCCACAGAGCAAACAAATGCGGAACAGCAAACAAAGGCCACGGAGCAAATGAATGTGAGAAAGCAGGCGAATGCCAAAAGCAGACGAATGCCAAAATTAGAAGAATGCCAGAAGGCAGACGAATGCTATGAAGCAATTGAATGGAAGAAGGTAGACGAATGGAGACAACTTAAGACGAAGCAAAGTCTTAAGACAAAACGACGTCATCACAGATGAAGCGTTTTTACAAATGATACGTCTCCCCTTATGAAGACCATAACTTTTGACTCCTATGCCCAATTATTTCCTACTAAATACCAATGGAAAGCTAGAAAGATAAGTTGCAACCTTCTAGAGGGAAACTTCGACTAATTTAGTCAAAATTAGTCAAGTTTTTTCCCTAAATTTGGCACATAATTTCTACACATAGGAGAGACTTGGATTTTTGAAATATGCAACTACCACAGGAATGTGCACAACACATGGGGAACTTTTTGGTTCTAAACTCGTTTGCCAAAAATCACCAAAGCTCAATCCTATCTTTAATTACAAATTTACATCATAAACAAAGGCTTAACACAAAATACAACATATACAGAATGCTCAATGTTTACATGCTTGTGCAGCTATCCAAAAGTGATCAAACTAACTTAGTTACCAAAATTCCTAATATCCTGGAGTTTTTGATGCCTTGCAAGGATTTCTACCCTTCCCGTTTTGCACTTGAGGAGGGAATAGTGGGGTGAGCTACATAGCTCAGTGGCTAATATATTTATAGTCATTGGCAATTGACCACAAATTAAAGCATGTGTATAAACAGGCGTATATTCAATAATTCTAGCAACCTTCCATTCAGTCAAGTAATTTAAGCGTTTGATCCATTTATGTCAAACTTTTAACATACAGTATAAACTTCAACCATTAACCATAACACTCAATTATGCACCAAACTTGACAATTCAATTTTTGCAATGCACAGCCAATTGGCTCAAAGGTTCCATGGAAATAGAAGGGAGAAATCGAAGTTTACCCCAAGAACATAATGAGTCCAATTTAAGAGCTCATATGCCACAAGCGGGCAGCCGGGAGAAGGCTCTTGTCAACGTGCACGTGACGAACAAAATGGTTCCACTCTCGCCCAAACAAAAGTACATATTCATTTTCTTATATGCTCATATTTTATGCTTTTTCTTCTTTTCATTTAATGTAAAAGTCATGACCCTTTTTTAGGTATAACATAATCATAATGCAATATGTATTTTGTTTCAGTCAAGTCACAACAATTCAATATCAAGCAATTTTGAGAAATCACGTACACACACATAGGCAAGAATTTGCCTAATCACACAATAACCATAAATAAATTACCCACCTAATTAGCTTGCGAAAATCTCAGTCAAGCTTGCCTTTCCCCTTGCTCTTAGGTAGGATTCTCTTGGTTTCCTAAAACAACCAAGGTTCCATTTAAAACAACCAAGGTTCCATTTAAAACAACATTCCAATGAAATACATAAACTACAAAAATCACAAAATTTCAATAAACATAAATTTAACTTAAATTTAACCTACTCATACCCCATCTAGTTCAGAAAACTTAGAATTTAGTTTAGAAACCCTATAATCACTTAAATTCTCCTAATCCATCTTCTTCCAACACAACCTTTCATTCCCTACACAAACTCCATTCCTTCTCTAACTCCTACATCCTCAACACAACCCATTACTTTGATAAAGCAAGAAGAAAAATGATTAACTTCCCTTAACAAACTTGATTTCACTTCTTTTCTTTTCCACCGAAACCTCTCTTCTTCTCTCCTATTTTCATTTTTTACTCTTTGGTGCGCATGACACTCTCCTCCCTTCTTCTAATTCAAGCCCCCTTTTTTTGGTCTTTCTTCCTATTTTGCCCCTCATTAAACTTGGCTTTCCACATTTACCCTCCTTTCATTTAATACAAACCTACTAACCTTGACATAATTATAACTCCAAGAATTAAATCTATTAAACCCCAAAATTATTTTAAATCATGCTTATCCTAAAGAAATTTTTTTCAGGGTCAAACAGATTCGTCATCGAATCTACATCCATATCAAACGGAGACAAGTCAGCAACATTAAAAGTAGCAGACATGTTGTACTCACTAGGCAAGCCAATTTTATAGGTGTTATTATTGATCCTTCCCGAGACTTGAAAAGGACCATCTCCCCGCGGATCAAGCTTGGACTACCGATGATTAGGAAACCTCTCCTTGCTAAGATGAAGCTAAACCCACTCAGGTTTGAAGATCACCTCCTTGCGTCCTCTGTTGGCTTGGCATGCAAAAACCTCATTCTTACACGTCCATATGTTGCTTAGCCTTCTCATGTAACTCTTGAACCAACTCGACTTTCCTCTCTCCATCTAGGCTAGTTAACTCAGGCAAAAGTAAAGGCACCATATCCAATACAATTAAAGGGTTAAAACCATAAACAATTTCAAAAGGAGAATAACCAATAGTAGAATGCACACTACGATTATAAGTGAACTCAATAAATGGCAAGCAATCAGACGATGTCTTCAAATTTTTCCTATCATAGCACGCAACAAATTCCCTAACATTCGATTCACAACTTCCGTTTGCCCATCGGTTTATGGGTGATAAGTAGTAGAAAACAAAAACTTCATTCCCAGTTTTCCCCAAAAAACACGCCAAAAATGACTCCAAAAGTTGGTGTTCTTATCCAAAACTATTGACCTAGGAATACCATGCAATCTCACGACATCTTTAAAGAACAAATCAGCAACATGCACGGCATCATTAATTTTTTAAAAAGCAATAAAGTGAGCCATCTTACTAAACCTGTCCACAACAAAAAAATGTTATCTACACCCCTTTTTGTATTCGGCTAACCTACAACAAAGTCCATGGAAATGTCCATCTAAGGGCGACTAGGTACGGGTAAGTGCGTGTATAGGTTGTGGAGTTTGGTGGTTGATTTGGCTTGCTTATAAACAATACAACAGGCACAAATGTGTTCTACATCCTTTCACATTCCCAGCCAGTAAAAATGCTCATGCAATATATCCAAGGTCTCAACAACACCAAAGTTCCCTATAAGTCCTCCACTGTGGGCTTCAAGCATAAATAATTCAAGCAATGAACAATTAGGCATGCATAAACAATTCTTGCAATATAAATAACAATCATGCCTAAAGTATTCCTCAAAAGCACTATGTTCACAAGTGGCATAAACACTAGAAAATTCCACATCATTGGCATACAACTCCTTAAGATGCTCAAACCCTAAAAGTTTTAAAGTAAGAGTTGAGATTAAGGAATACCTGTGCGATAAAGCATCGGCGACCACATTCTCCTTACCTTGCTTATAGTGCAGCATGTATGGAAAGGATTCCAAGAACCCCACCCAAGTTACATGTCGCTTACTCAATTTACTTTTTCCTTTCAAGTACTTAAGAGTCTCATGATCATTTTTGATGAAAAATTCCTTCAGCTACAAATAATGCTGCCACTTCTCCAACGCTCATACCACTACATAAAGTTCTTTGTCATACATTGGATAATTGAGTTGCGCTTCACTCAATTTCTTGCTAAAGTACACAATAGGCCTATTTTCCTGCATTAAGATAGCACCTATACCGATCTCGGAGGCATCACATTCTACTTCAAAAGTTTTATCGAAATTAGAAAAACACAATAGAAGTACAGTACATAACTTTTGTTTTAACAAGTTAAATGAATGCTCTTGATCTTTTTCCCAACTAAATCCCTTCTCCTTTTTGTCAACTTCGGTCAAAAGAGCTACAATGGTGGAGAAGTCTTTCACAAACTGCCGGTAAAAGCTAGCTAAGCCATGAAAACTCCTCACATCCGAAACACTCTTTCGTATTGGCCAATCTCAAATGGCCTTCATCTTCTCCTCATCTACCTCAATCCCCTTCGAGCTCACAACAAACCCTAAGAATATCAATTTATCAATGAAAAAATTGCACTTCTTAGGATTTGCAAACAACTTCTCTCGTCCCAAAATATCAAGAACACAATGCACATGCTCCACATGATCATTCAAAGTAGTGTTATACACAAGTGTATCATCAAAGTACACAAAAAAACAAATTTACCCAAGTATACATGGTTCATTAATCTTATGAAGGTACTCGATGCATTAGATAAACCAAATGGCATAACTAACCACTCATACAAACTGTATTTAGTTTTAAACCTAGTTTTCCATTTATCCCCAGGATTTATCCGAATTTGATGATAACCACTTTTCAGATTAATCTTTGTAAAAACACATGCACCATGCAACTCCTCCAACATATCATCAAGTCGAGGAATAAGATGTCGATACTTTACTGTGATCTTATTGAAAACTCAATAGTCTACACACATGCACCAAGATCCATCCTTCTTCAGCACCAGTAGAACTAAAACAACACAAGGACTAAGACTATCATGCACTTGCCCCTTTGTAAGCAATTCATCTACTTATCATTGAAGCTCCTTCGTTTCCTCTATATTACTCCTATAGTCTGGCCTATTCAGAATTTATGCTCCTGGCACAAATTAAATTTGATGCTCTATACCTCACAAAAGAGGCAGCCCTTTCGGCATCTCCTCTGAGAAAACATACTTGTATTCCTGCAAAAGAGACTTAAAAACACTTGGCAAAGATTCATCAATAGGATTAGTATCCGAAAGAAAACAATCCCTTTGTCTAATCATAATCAACACTCTCTTCGCTCCATATGATCTCCTTAAGTCCTTTTCACACACATACAAGCTCACCTTATTTTCTCTCGGTTCTCTCTTGTTTTCCCTTTTTACACTTTTCTCTCCTGCACATCTCTCATTCTTTTGCTCACTTGTGCTTTCTCTCTCCGATGAGCCATTATCTCTTTTCTTTCAGCTTCTTGTCCTCTTTATTTTTTTTGTTCCTCACTACCCGAACCCAATCTTCCTTTCAAGGCTTGATTTTGGTCCAAGTAAATTTCTTGTGGAGACAATGCTTCAAAAATGAAATTCTGCCCCTTGAAATTGAATAAATACTTGTTGGTGTATCCGTTATAGTTAGCTCAATGATCAAATTGTCACAGTTGTCCAAGTAGAACGTGACCAGCTTCCATAGGTACCACATCACAAAGAACCTCGTCCTCATACCGTCCAGTGGAGAAAGATAGTAGCACTTATTTAGTCATACTAACTTCTCCGCTGTCATTGAACCACTGCAAGTGATACGGTTCTAGATGCTTTAGAACTGTTAACCCTAATTTTCTAACCATATCCAAACTAACAACGTTGGTGCAACTACCTCCATCAATGATCAAGCTACAAACTTTACCACCAACCAAACGTCGTGTATGGAATAAATTCTCTCATTGGTCTAACATTTCAGTCCTATGTACACTAAGCATCCTCCTAACCACGAGAGTTTTGCCTTTAACAACCCATTCCACACAAGTTTCATCTTCCTCTCCCTCTAAAATGTCATCCTCAAAACATTCCTAATCGTCCTCTGATTCAATCAACCCATCATATGTCAAAACCATGGCCCTCTTATACATTGGGAGGCTATGTACCCAGTTCCAAGGCATCGAAAACATTTAATTGAAGAATGTTTGCTAGAAGAAGCTTGAGAGTTAGGAGTATTAGATGTACCTTTAGTTTCTAGAAGAGTTTGGTTCGACCTCTTAGATTCCAGCCCCTTTCCTTTCGAATTCTCCTCTTTTCGTGGCCAATTTGAGTTCCAATTTCAAGTAGAACTCGTCCCACTCTTCGCTGTCCCATAAGACTTAAGTTGCCTCTCAACCTTCATTGCCATGTTCACCATCTCTTTAAGGTCGATGTAGTTGTGCAAATCAACCACGTTGCCTATTTCTCGGTTCAAATCACTTAAAAATTGAGCCATTGTGGCCTTAAGATCCTCCTCATAATTATCCCTTATCATTGTGATCTCTATCTCCTTGTGATACTCCTCCACAGTTCGATTTCCTTATGTTAGGTGTTGGAGCCTTTGATGCATCTCTCGGTAGTAATAAGATGGAACATACCGCTTCTTCATGATAGCTTTCATTTCAGCCCAAGTACTCATGGGTTCCTCCCTATTTCTTCTCCTAGAAATCACCAATTGATCCTGCCAAATTAAAACATAATCAAAAAATTCAACGATTGCGACTTTTACTTTCTTTTCCTCGAAAAAGTTTTGGCATTTAAAAATCATATCCACCTTTTGTTCCTATTCAAGGTAGAGCTCAAAATCATTATTTCCTTTGAATGGTGGAATTTGCATCTTAATAGACCTAATGTCACTATCTCACCTATCCCCAAAATCAGCTCATTGAACTCGTCCTCGTGGTATCACATAATCTCCCTCATCATTAGAACCATAATCCTCTAACACAATCAGAGCTTGCTGGGTTCTAGGACCCGTGCATCCCATTTGTAGCTCCCCGCGTGTGCCACACCTCAAGTTAGCAATCTCTCGGGCTTGCCTCTCCATTTCGCCTCTAATTCCAGCAAAAGTAGTGTTTAGGCTCTCACTTAGTTGCTCGATCGCCTCTAAAGTGGTGACTTGCGCCCCGCCTGATTGTTCGCCTCTCACGCTATCATTAGACATCTCTCTAATGAAAAGTTAGTAGAAAAATAACCTCACCAAAACACTCCCTCATGTGTTTCACTCAAATGTAGAATACTCCCCTCGTGTGTCTTGGTCGCTCTAATGATCTCACCCTCTTGCTTTTTGCTCTCGAATCCTCAACATTCAAGTTGTGCTTCGGAAAACCAAACTCCTTCCGATCAAGAAACCCAACAATGAAGCCATATTTTGGAACTTTTTTAAGGTAATTTCATGCAAGATAGGTCTAAAATTTCATCCAATTCACTTACCAATTCTTCATATAATACTTTCAAAAATATTGCAATTTTTGAACTCAGCATTACACTTTTGGTTGTTTTGCAGTTCTTTCTTCTTCATTTCTCCCTCTCTTTTTTCTTCTTTTTTTGTTTTTCTCTTTTTCTTCTTTTTTGTTGTAATTCAAGACGCAATTGAAGCAGTCAAGGGTAATCCCTAATCATTAACTTCGCACCTTGTTTTTAGGGTTAGGGGCCGACGAATTGATGGTGAAAGCGGCTACCGCATTCATTTTTTGGAGTAAAATGGAATCTCCCCCCAAAACCCAATGCTCTGATATCAAAGATGATGCGCGTGTGAAGGGAGAGTGAGTAATCTTGATATAATTTGGCAACATTTAAACAAACTAGATACGCAAGGTTTTCAATACTTTTCTAGACCTCAAGTATCGTTATTGTCCAAGCAACCTAGACAAAGCAGTAAACCAAGAAAATTGAAACAAAACAATACACCACAATTGATATTAATTGATAAGTAGAGTTAGGGTTCATAGAACAACAAGAACATGAAGAAAACTCCTCACAAAGCTCTCAAATTATCAAAGTGTATTACCCTAAAACTAATGTCAAGGTAACTATTTATAGTTGCAAAAATAACTTGAAATTGGGCCAACATTCCTAGCCTAAATAGGTAAAATAACACTGCCTAAATCGTCCTAAAAATAGTAAGGAAAATAACCCAAACCAAAAGAGGCCAGGCGGCACATCTGGTCTGGCACGCCTTGTTATAGTAGTGACCTAAAGGTAATCTCCTTTAGCATGATTTGTACAAAGTTGCATACAGGCTTTATTTTCAATAATAAAGAAAGGTATATTTCATTAATTTGGTGTTCATTATTTATGAATTGATATTGATCTATAAGCAAATTAATGAAGTCCATGATATATGATATAGCATAAAGGATATCATGATGTGATCATGCTGCTGAGACTCCTATCATGTGCAATTATGTCAGTATCTAAATTATCTCTAGTCATAGGATTAATGAAATTTGACATCGTGATGATGCGCGCACGGAAGGAGAGTAATCTTGATATAATTTGGTAGCTTTTAAACAAACTAGATATGCAAGGTTTTCAATACTTTTCTAGACCTTAAGGATCATTATTATCCAAGCAAGCTAGACCAAACAGTAAACCAAGAAAATTGAACCAAAACAATATGCCACAATTGATATTAATCGATAAGTAGAGTTAGGGTTTGTAGAACAACAAGAACATAAAGAAAACTCCTCACAAAACTCTTAAATTATCAAAGTGTATTACCCTAAAACTAATGTCAAGGCAACTATTTATAGTTGCCAAAATAACTCAAAATTGGGCCAACATCCCTGACCTAAATAGTTGAAATAACACTGCTCAAATCGTCCTAAAAATAGTAAGGAAAACAACCCAAAGCAAAAGAGGGCAGGAGGTGCACCTGGTCTGGCGCGCCTTGTTAGAGTAGTGCCCTAAAGACAATCATCTTTAGCATGTTTTGTACAAAGCTGTGTACAGGCCTTATTTTTAATAATAAAAAAGGCATATTTCATTAATTTGGTGTTCATTATTTATGAATTGATATTGATCTATAAGCAAATTAATAAAGTCCATGATATATGACATTGCATGAAGAAAATCATGAAGTGATCATACTACTGAGATTCCTATCATATGCAATTATGTCAATATTTAAATTATCCCTAGTCATAGGATTAATGAGATTGGACATCGGTAATCTGGATATACTAGCACATGTTAAACTCCCTAATGTGATCAAACAGTGGATCTCAGAAACTGAAAACATGAGATGTTTAGAGATAAGATGTGGATACTTACTAAAGGTAGTAAGTACATTGGATGACCTACCATGAGATCATCATATGGATGTCCTATTCTAATGTCAGTGATAATCTCATCATAGCGATGGTGCAAGTATCCTTAGACTTGAGGTACTTAAGGATATCTTGGATACTGATTCTGTACTTTGACTCCATTCCTTGTTTCCTTGTAGAGGTTGCTCATAGGGTGGTGATTAGGTACAACTTGAGGTATTTGAAGGTAATTGAGTAGCCAATAGAGGATTCACCACTTCTGTGAGAGTAGAAGATAATACCCACGGCCTCTTGTTGGGGTCATTACTTGGAAATCTCTAGCCGGAGTACATGTATCATGAAGAATGTCTTCATTAACATATAAAGTAATGAGTCCCAGGATGAGAAATGATATCACTTAGACTAGATTTGACGTAGTCAGTCTAGTGAGAGTTGACACTTTGCCCATATTCATAACCAAGTGGGGTGTAGCATGGTGAAAGGACGAATTGTACAGCAATTGTCTATGAGGGATGGTTCGTGATGAGCATAGGTTCATTTGTGAAA
Source organism: Erythroxylum dillonii (assembly GCA_032467995.1). Taxonomy (NCBI): domain Eukaryota; kingdom Viridiplantae; phylum Streptophyta; class Magnoliopsida; order Malpighiales; family Erythroxylaceae; genus Erythroxylum; species Erythroxylum dillonii. The sequence continues at coordinate 31,615,840 of JANKYE010000002.1, forward strand.
CCACTTACTTTCTAGTTAATTAAGGGCGATAATTTGTTACTAGACACTGCTCATAACTTGCTTGGATTAAGTATTAATCTAAGTGGCCAACATAATTGGGAACCTAATGGGCCACACGCATAAGAGTGACTCGGAGGATTTATAAAATGGTTTTGGATAGAGATCCATTATATGGAGAGCAATAAAACCAAATGGATCCTGATGAGATCAGGATATGTCCCGATGAGATCGCTACATCGATATTGCTAAAATAAGTCTTTGGTGTTTTTCCATACCCAGGATCTAGTCGGACCAATCCCAATGTGACTAGACTACTTCAACATTTCTATATATATATATAATGTGGAAAGGAAGATGGCTTTTAATAAAGTTGCATTTAATGTCTTTTATGAATAAGAGACAAAAACAATAAAAAACAAAAGAAGAAAGTGTAATAAGAAGGAGTATCGTGAAGAAAAAAGCAAGGAACATTTTTCATCATCTTCTTCCGAAGCTCCATCATCTTCTTCCAAGCTTCATCTTTTTCCTCTCCTCTCACGTTGCTGTCCAAATAACAAAGGTAAGAGCTAGCACTCTCTTCTTTGTTCTAACTATTTTCGGATCAAAGAGTTTGATTCGGTTAGATTCTCTGATCTCTACGTAGATACTGTTAGAAACAGTCTCCTTTGGTTGTTGTGGTTTGAAAATTATGGTACTTCTTTGTATAAACACATAGATCCTGGACTTAGGGAAAGTCCCAGAATAATTTTTTTTGTTTTCCACACCGCATGTATATAATACACGCACCGGGATTTTCCTATAGTGGTATCAGAGCCAGGTTGTGTCCCTATAAAGGAGAAACCATAACATGTGTGATGTTGCCAATTGGTTGTGACTATTGTGCATTCTGATTGTGTTGAATTTAAAATCAGTATAGAGATATTGTTTTTGAAATTTTCTTACCCAGATTTGCTCATGAGATGTTTTTGAATATACCTGTGGAAGGAAAAGAGTTATCAATGTGATTTGATATGTTTTCGCTAATTAATTCCTTATTGTTCTGGTTGATGGCTTAATGCATGCTACATGAACAGGCATGCTTGTAAATTTGAGAATAAAATCTAGAAAATTTTTTTGGATTTTCTTTCACCAACATATTTATAAGATGTTTATAAATGTCTATGAATATGTAAAAATGTTTTTGAGGTGAGTGAATATTTATTTGAGAATTTCTCATGTGCTATTGGGAATGTCTGTGTTGAGTAACACAGATTCTAGGTTGGCTTGGTTACTGAGGTTGGTTAAGATTTTCTTGGAAATAAATTCTAAAAACATTCATGGAACATGTTGTGAACATGTTATAACCACTGTAATTTTCTCAGCATTTATTGAAATTGTTTCAATGATTTTTTTCAAGCAAAAGACAAAGCTGGACAATTTTGAGAAAACCGTTGCACCTTCTTTGTTTGAAATGTTGATTGTGTTTTTTTGGTTCCAATCCCTTGAATCATTTTTTATGTGATCAGAAATATGTTACATTGAAGTTGTATCCATGCCAAACTGATTTGCTTGAAATTAGGTTTCCAAAAATTTTCGGATATCAAATATGTCATATTAGCATCTCGTTGGTATATTCAGTTGTCTTGATTGTTTTGGCCGTCACAATTTATGTGTCAAGTGCCGAAGTAGTCTTGATGAAGTGGATACTACCTAGAGATACTTAGGGTGATAGTTTTATGTCCTCAAATTATTTGGAAATATAAGAGAATAATATTGTATTAATTTATTTCGAGTATTTCATGTCTAGTATGACTATATATGGCAAGCATGATACAATTAAATTGTTTAATTGGTACATCAAAGTAGAGGGTATTACACTTGGTATATTGGTATTTTGAATTGGAATTGAAAACATACGGATTGAGAAATTAGCCTATGCCAACATTAGAAAGCAATTCGGTTAGAGTTAAATCGAATGTCAAATCTTTAGATGCATAATATGCCACAACCTATATAGGAAAACCTTATGAGATGATTGCATTAAAGAATGCATGCTAGGGTTGGTTACGTGGGATGATGGATGATTATGGACATAGATTCAATGTGATTGATGAAAGGTCCTAAATCATTCCATATAGTCATTGTGACTATAATCCTACAATTTTGATGAGACCAAAGTATGAAATCCCTCCCTAATAATATGAAAACTAATTCCTTCCATTAATATGGGGAGAACTAGAATTCTTTTAGAGTTAGGGGTGTTGAGTGGACCCAAGCTCGCTCTATACGGATATGTTCAAACCATTGAAATAAGATTTTTAGATTAATGGGTCAATTTTCACTAAAAAACGTTGATTTGTTGAGTAAACCCAAAGTCAACGTAGACAGAGGTGCAATTGGGTAGCGTACATCAGATGTAAGGGCATTAAGAGTTGATAACCCAATGTGTATGCATACATCATGAGTTGATAACACTAGGCGATAATTCCATATATGATGCAATTGATATGACCAATACCTACCGATTGACCTAAGGTGGCTTGTTCGATAAACCCAAGGTCATTCTTAGTAATGTCGGATATCAACCCATTAGGACACTTTGTCAAAATTTTTCTTAGATTCGTTGTGAGGGCTATGGATTCTTTGAAACTAGTGGGAGCCATATGCATGTCAGGCAAGTCCTTATGATCATGAATGTATTAATATTCTAACATTCTTTCTCTCTTCACATTTAGGTTGATTGAAGATGTCTTCCAGTGTGAATTTGCACTCACTTATGGATTTTAATAAATTAACTAGACCTAATTTTCTTGATTGGCTAAGAAATCTAAGAATTGTTCTCAGATCTGAGGAGCTAGGCTATGTCCTAGACATTCCACTTCCTGGTCCACCTACTGTTGATGCTTCTAATGAGGATCAAAAAGCATATCGTAAGCATCTTAAAGATAGTTACTTAGCTACCTGTATTATGCTAGCCTCTATGTCACCAGAGCTGCAAAAGCAGCATAAGTATATGGATGCTAACACCATAGTGTTTCATCTTAGAGAGCTTTTTGATGAGAAAGCTAGGTCTGAAAGGTTTAAGACCTTGAGGCTGCTCTTCACAACTAATATGACTCTGGGGACATCTGCAATACAATATCCACTGAAGATGAATGGTTATATTGAGAAGTTGGCCATTTTGTTATGGATTATGAATTAAATGTTGACTTAATTTTGGTTGGATTGTCTAATAGTTATTCCCAGTTTATGTTGAACTATCAGATGAATCAAATCTCCACGATAATCCTTGAGTTGATCAATCTGCTCAAGACAATAGAGCAAGCTATCAAGAAGGATAGCAAGCCAATGCTAGTAGTGGGCTCTTCTTCTTCTGGTTCAAGGAAAAAGAACCTAGAAAAGAAAAGGTCTAAGAAACTGAAAGGAAGTGTAGCTAAAAAGAAACTTAAAGAAATTGCGTCGAAAGGAACTTGCTTCCATTGTGGCAAGACTGGCCACTGGAGGCAAAACTGCAAAGTCTATTTAGAGTCCTTGAACAAGAAGCAGGCATCAGATGCCCCAGCTCCTTCAGGTATATTTTTCATTGAGGTTAATACTGTTTCTGATCATAACATATGAATATTAGATATTGGTTATAGCTCACACATACGTAATGATATGCAAGGCCTCAGGGATAGTAGACAACTCATGAAGGGAGAACTAAACCTGCGTGTGGGCAATGGAGCAAGGGTTGCTGCATTAGCCGTATGCATATATTTTTTATCACTCCCCATTGGGCTTGTAATTAAACTGGATGATTATTATTTTGTACCTAATTTAACAAAAAAGATATTGTCTGTTTCTTGTTTATCTTAAGCTAGTTTCCATTTGAATTTCAATAGCAATGATTATTCTATTAGTTTGAATGGAATGCTTTATGTACTGGTATATTATACAATGGAATTTATATATTAGATATGTTGAATATAATTATGCATGTCAATGACACGAAAAGACATAAACGAGATAATTTAAAATTAACTTACTTATGGCATTGTCGCCTTGGCCATATAAATGAGAGACATATAACTAAGCTCCACAAGAGTGGTAGTTTAAGGTTATTTGATTATGAATCATATGACATGTGTGAATTTTGTTTATTAGGCAAGATGACTAAGTTACCCTTTAAGGGAAAGGGTGAACAAGTGACTGAAGTACTAGACCTAATACATTCAGATGTATATGGTCCGATGTCCATCCATGCCAGAAGTGGTTTTCTTTACTTCATTACCTTTGCCGATGATTATTCTCGATATGGGTATCTGTATCTGATGAGATACAAAGCTGATGCATTTGAAAAGTTCAAACAATTCAGAAATGAAGTAGAAAACCAACATGGGAAAGGTATCAAGACACTACGATCCAATCGAGGTGGGGAATACTTAAACCAAGAATTTTTAGATTATCTCAGAGATAATGGGATTTTATCTCAATGGACTCCACCTTACACGCCACAACATAATGGTGTGGCTAAAAGGAGAAACCAAACCTTATTAGATATGGTACGGTTGATGATGGGCTTTGCAAATTTACCAAAATCCTTTTGGGGGTATGCACTCGAGATAGCTGTTTATTTGTTAAACAGAGTTCCATCAAAAATAGTTGATGTTACTCTATATGAGATGTGGACTAACAAAAAACCTCATCTTTCTCGTTTGAAAGTTTGGGGCTGTCCGGCTTATATGAAGCGGCTACAGTCAGATAAACTTGATGCGGAGTCTGACAAGTATCTATTCATAGGATATCCTAAAGAAACAATGGGATATCAATTTTACCTTGCTAAAGAACAAAAAGTGTTTGTTTCAAAGCAGGTTGTCTTTTTAGAGAAAGAGTTTCTTTTAAAAGAAGACAGTGGGAGTAAAATTGAACTTGAAGAAGTTCAAGATTCTCGAACAAATGCAGATCAACTGTCTGAACCTAAGACTGTGACTCATATAGATGAAGTAACAATTCAACCTTCTTTAACATAGGAAGTTCGTAGGTCACATAGGATATGCCATGTTCCCGACAGATATGGATTTTTCGTGATTGAATAGAATGATGTATTGTTCATAGAAGATAATGAGTCTAATACCTATGAAGAGGTTCTGAAGAGTTCAGAATCTAAGAAATGGTTTAGTACCATGAAAGCATAAATGGATTCCATGTATGAAAACCAAGTATGGACCTTGGTTGAGGCACCTAAAGGAATAGAACCTATAGGGTGTAAATGGGTTTTCAAAAAGAAAAATGACATGGATGGTAATGTGATTACCTATAAAGCAAGGCTTGTGACCAAAGGTTTCCGTCAAAGACAAGGAATTGACTACGACGAGACCTTTAGCCCAGTATCAATGCTTAAATCCATTAGGATACTCCTAGCCATTGCTACTCATTATGATTATGAGATATGGCAAATGGATGTGAAGACAGCTTTCCTAAATGAAAATCTAGCCGAAGATGTGCAAATGACACAATCAGAGAAATGAAATGATATGCAAAGTTATGGATTGTCATGTACACATTTTTTGAGTCTACCATTAGATTGCTTTGTTTTTGAAGATATTGAATGTTAATTGATCATGATTAAAAGCTTGGAATGTTGGTTTCTTGCTATGATTTTTGAAAGTCACTCATCTTTAGTTATGATTATATTGTCTGGAAAATATGGGAATTGAGTAAATGTTATGGATTGTCATGTACACATTTTTTGAGTCTACCATTAGATTGCTCAGTTTTTGAAGATATTGAATGTTGATTGATCATGAGTAAAAGCTTGGAATGTTGATTTCTTGCTATGATTTTTGAAAGTCACTCATCTTTAGTTATGATTATATTGTCTAGAAAATATGGGAATTGAGTAAATGTTTCAGGTCTTTGAGCTTAATTTGGATGTTTTGCCCGTGGACGGACAAAAGCTAAGTATGGGGGAAAATGATATGTGTTTAATTGTTGATATATTTAATCATTTATGCTTAGCGATTATTGACATAAAAATGCTTAAGGTACTCACTTTATTTCATATATGATTTTAGGTGCAAATTGGAAGCAAATAAATTAAAGTGAGTCGAAACTACTGAATTTGGGTTATTTTCTGAAGATCAATTTTTACTTGTCTTCATAATGCAAGAAGAAAAAAAATTAAAAGACAAGAAAAATGGAACACAAAGAAGAAGAAAAATTTGAAAGCAAGTAGCTGGAAAATTAGCCAAAAAATGATAGTGTCGTATGCAGGAAATGCAAGACAGCAAGTAAGAAGGCATGTGTTTCACGCATGCGTTGGTGTTAGACACAAGCAGGAGACAGTGAGAGAAACGACGACGCACAATGAAGGCAGAAGAGCAAAACGCATAGCAAAGGTGAATAGCATGAAGAAGGCAGGATTTTATCAAGGTTTAATTGATGTGTGACTTTTATTGGTCACATCATCAACAGTAGAGGAGAGCTAGACAGTGGGGCGCAACAATAAAACAGTCGGAGACTTAAAGTAGAGTAGTGGGCTGGTGGCAGAAGGCGTAGGTGTGACCGAGAGCTACTACGGCTTGAGGCTGGAGCAAGCGTGGCTTGCGGCTTCGTGAGGCTCCAGCAGCTAGAGCGTTGGTGCGGCATTAAAGAGGCATGGGCAATGAAGAGAGCATAACCTTCAACATTAAATTGTCTTATCGATGAACAGTAAGAGGAGAAGAGCTGCGTTGGAGAGTAGGCACTGAAGGAGAAATTATAGGATTTTTTTTTAGGGATTAAGATGGGGATTGAAGCCTTTTTTCGGGAAAGACCTACAAAGGGCTAGACATTCCGATGCCGGTTCGGAGGTGACGTCGACTCCGACAAACCGAGTTAAGCATTTTTTAATCATTTTTTGTTTCTTTTTCTTATTAGGAATTGATAGTGTTATCTTATTTTAATTGATTTGGGATTTGCATATGGATAATCGAATTTTCGTTATTATTCAGTTATTCGTGTATGAACCCATTGAGTATTGTGATTTGATAATTTTAATGCGTTCATTGAATTACTAATTACAAACCCATTGCTAGAATTTCGATATAATTTGTAATTGTTATGTTGAAATTCAAGTGTAGTGGCTAATGATTTGTAATCATTAGAGATAACATGATCTAGGTTAAATGACACATCGTATGAGGTTGTTGCCTTAATTAATTGGTTTTCCTAATTCGTAATGCTACCGCCTAATTAAATCTAGAGATCGTATCCTAGGTTAAAGGGGAGTTGTTTAATCATGTTTAGCTACATTGTTATGAACTCCTATTTGTAGTTGAATTTTCTTGATTAGAGTTTAATTAAGTGTTGAATAATTAGTGTTATTGGGTTTGTTGATGTAGAACTTGAAGCTTTAATATATGAAGTCTCATATATATCTTTTTGTGATTTTGTTAAGTATTTTTTATCTACCTAGTTGTGTTTGATATTAAGATGATGTTAGATCCCAAAATGATCAATTTCATTAACTTACCTATTGCACACACTAAGATGCATTTAACAAGGTTTTAAGAAATAGAGTTTATTGATTAAAACCTTGGACTTAATGTTGGGATCCCGGTTCCGAGACCTAACTACTTAAACAAAACAGAGTCAAAAACGAAGACCGTTGGGCCCGAGTCCCGACCCCCAAGGTTGAACCTGGGGTAACCCGTCGGAACAAACGAAGGAGATAAACTGCGAAAGCATACTTATCTCACTCAACCATACATTCATACACATCAAATCTATCAAGCTAAACACAATCATCCAATAATGCCATTACAATAGCAAAATATTCAACAAATCCAAGCTGAAAGCAAAATCCATCAGGATGCTCAATAATGAGATGCTCAATGAACTATCGAAAACAGTACTGACTTAGTACAAAAAGCCTCTAACTATTGAAGAGCGCTCGATGCCTTGCAAAAGATCAACTGTCGTCTTGGGATGCACCTGAGGAGGGAAATTAATGGGATGAGCTACACAGCTCAGTGGCTAATATATCTATAGCCATCAGTAACTAGTACAGATTCTAGCATATGTATAGATATATGCCTAGCAATTTCAACAATCATAGCAGAATCAAGAAATTCACAATTTTCAGCACATGAGT
>JANKYE010000002.1:31701623-31714513 GCA_032467995.1 Erythroxylum dillonii
TATTTTTTTGTAATTCTAACAATTTAGCAAAAATTCCAATTTATCTAAAAAACCCTAAATTAATTCTAACTAAAAGAAAATAAAATTGCAAACGATTTAAACAATCCTATTTAATAAGGAAAAAGAGATCGGGGTCTAACAGGCTCTTTGATTGTGGGGCTACTGATACGATGACGTTTGACCCTTGAGATTTGGTCATGTCATTTGTGCCTACTAAGACATCCATTCAGAGTGTTAATGGAGGTCTCTCTCCGGTTCACGGGGCCGAGACAATAGAACTTTCTTCGTCCTTGAAACTTACGATTTGCTTATATGTTCCTAGTTTGTCCTGCAAATTGTTATCTATCAGTCACGTTACCAAGAAATTAGGCTGTATTGTGTTAATGGCCTCTACTTTTTGTCTCTTACAGGATATTCAGTTGGGGAAGGTGATTGGACGTGGCATTGAACGTGGAGGGTTATACTATGTTGACGAGGTGGCTCAACACAAAACTGCTGCGTTGGCTCACAGAACCGTTGAAAGACAACAATGGTTATGGCATCGGTGTTTAGGCCATCCATCAGTAGGGTATCTTCGTTTGTTATTTTCGAAATTATTTTCCAGTAATAATTCTATGTCATGTGAGACATGTCTATTGAGTAAGAGTCATAAGTTGTCTTATCATCCGACTAATACTCGGGTTCAGTCAGTTTTTTCCTTAGTCTATTCAGATGTTTAGGGACCTGCTCCTAATTCTGGGTCTTGTATGTTAAATAATGGATTCAAATATTTTGTCTTGTTTATTGATGATTGTTCTCGTATGACATGGGTTTATTTTTTGAAACATAAGTTTGATGTGCCCTCTAAATTTGTTAAGTTTTATAATATGGTTTATACCTATTTTCATACCAAAGTTAAAATTCTCTGGTCTGATAATTGGGGGGAGGGGGGGGGGGGGAGGGAATATGTGAACACCACCCTTAAACAGTTTTTTTTCTAGAAAACGACATAATTCACCAAACTTCATGCCTGCATACACCCCAACAGAACGGGGTCGCAAAATGTAAAAATCGCCTGATTTTAGAGATGACCCGAGCCATCATGCTTGTGTCAAAGGTTCCAACCTTCTTCTGGCCTGAGGTCGTTGCCACTTCAGTCTATCTCATCAACCGTCTTCCTACCAAAGTTCTCAACCTCCAAACACCACTTAAAGAACTTTCGAGTCATGTCAGTGTTCCATTAGCCTTAACACTACAAACCCGCGTTTTTGGGTGTTCTGTGTTTGTTCACATCCTGAAAACAGAAAGATCTAAGTTTGACCCATGTTCTCTTAACTGCGTGTTCGTGGGGTATGGGATTCGTCAAAAAGGCTACAGGTGTTATCATTCGTCTACTCGTCATCTCTACATAACAATGGACTGTGACTTCCTAGAAATAGCATTTCTCTGATGTACTTCCTCTGGCAAATGGAAATTCCTTTTGGACTTTGATAAATTTCCATTCCTAAGAAATATGTCATAATTCCCAGGTCTATCGTCTCAAACAAATCCTTCAGCTTACGCTTAACTCCTTCAATTTCCGTAGCATTATCTCCAGTTAACAGTAAGTCATCCACATAGACAGACATATAAACAAGTCTGCCCTTCTGTTTTTGCACATAGAAGGTGAGTTCATTCTCACTTTTGATGAACCCAATTTGCTGTAAGTAAGCATCTAGCTTATCATACCAAGCTCTTGGAGCTTGTTTTAGCCCATACAAGGCCTTCCTCAACCTATACACGTGCTCTTACGTTCCTTTAATAACAAAGCCCTCCGGCTGCTCAACATAGATCTCCTCCTTCAGCTCTCCATTCAGGAAAGCCGACTTGACGTCTAGCTGATTCACAAGCCACCCCTTCTCGGCAGATATATTCAGGATCAGTCTAATTGTCTCTAGCCTCTCTACTAGCGCAAAAGTGTCAATGTAGTCCATTCCATCCACTTGGGAATACCCCTTGACAACTAATCTTGCCTTGAACTTGTTTAATGTACCATCTGGATTCATCTTGGTTTTATAGACCCACTTCACGCCAATAAACTTCCTATCGGTTGGTTTTGCCACTAGTTCCCAAGTCTGATTATTTTCAATCATTCTGATCTCCTCCACCATTGGAGCTAGCCATTCCTTGCTATCTTGTGCTTGTTTAAAGCTTACTGGTTCATAAAGGGTTAGATTACAAGTTTGATAAATTTCAGAGAGAAGTCTTGTACCTCTTTTAGGGATATGATCCACTCGATCTTCAGGATCATTATTAGTATGTATTTCTAGTTCTGGTTCCTCTTCACTCTCATGTGGATGTACATGCTCTTCTTCTTTTTGTGGTCTGGCTTCATCTTCTGATGTAACACCAGACAATTGGTTCCCTCGCATCAGTATCTTCCTTACCCGAGCATAGTCATCTTCCACTTTAGACCAATTCCAAACCTCATCTTCTAGGAATGTCACATCTCTACTGATCTTAACTTCCTCTTTGTTTGGAATCAGAATTCTATACCCTTTGGTCACTTCGGAGTAAGTGATAAACACTCCTGCTATAGCCTTGGAGTCAAGTTTGTTTATCTTTTGTTGTGGCACATAAATGTAACATGGAGAGCCAAATATCTTCAAATTTCTCATATTTGGTTTCCTTTGGTGCCAAACTTCATATGCTGTCTTCTTCTTCAAAGCAGGTAGTCTATTTAGGATGAATACTACAGTGGCTACAGCCTCAGCCCATATAAATTTTGGTAAAGTCTTCTCCTTCAACAAACATCTCACCATTTCTAAAATGGTTCTATTTTTCATTTCACTCACCCCATTCTGCTGAGGAGATTAAGGTATTGTTAGCTGATGCATGATACCACTCTCCTGGCAGATCTTCTCCATCTTCTGGTTTTTATACTCTGCTCCATTATCATTTCTTAGATTCGTAATCTTCTGTCCATTTTGATTTTCTGTCATGTGCTTGAACCTTTGGAAAACATCCGATACTTCAGCCTTGGTATTAAGGAAATAGATCCAGCAGTACCTTGACTTGTCATCAATAAAGGTGACAAATAATTTACTTCCATTCAGGGATTCAACAGGTCTAGGTCCACACACATCAGTGTGGTCCAGTTCAAATAGTTCGGATGCCCTCCAGTGATGTATTTGAAGGGTTCTCTAGCCTTCTTTCCTTGAATACATGTGGCGCAGACTTGCTGAGGTTCTCTGAGGATTGGGATGCCTTGCATAAGATCAGATTCACTTAATTTTATGAGGCCTTTCCAGTGTGGATGACCAAGCCTCTTATGCCAGAGATGTGCTCAACTGACACTTGCATTTAGTGCTACCTTATGCTGTTCAAGAAGATTCAACACATAACTCCTATCTCTAGCTTTTATCTTGAACAGAAGTCTCCCATCCATGGTTGAGATTATGCAGAAACCTCCTTGAAAAAGAACTGATTAACCTTTTTCAATCAGTTGTGAAACACTGAGAAGGTTTTGCTCAAGATCTGGAACATAAAGTACATCTTCAAGTGTTATCGGCCCTTTCAAGCTCTCGATGACAACAACTCCTCTTCCCTGGGTAGAAATCAATTGTCCATTTCCAATCTTTACTCTACAGGTGTGTTTCTTGTCCAAATTCTTGAAGATTGAAATAACCTTTTTGTCCGATTGTCGCCTTGGGGTTATTCAAAAATTTAACCAAGAATTACATATAGCGCAACCTCGGGTTGTTCTCTTGAGGAACCAAAAGATGAAGTTAATTTCTTAAGTAACTAAATGCAATGCAAATTAAACTATAAAATGGGGTTGATTTAAAACAATTGTCGCTAAAGTTTGCAACAAATTAAAATAAACACTAAGGACTTGTTTTTAGTATTTTAAAATTAAAATGAGTGATATGAAATGATAATGAGTGAATTAAATAACACAAGTAATTAACAATGATAAACGCAATCCCCCAGTTCAATAGCGCAGGCAATCATCACTTAAACAGATATGGGATTTAAAAACAATTAAGCCAAGAATTAAAATCGAGCTTTTAATCTAACGACCGAGCAATCTCGAATTGTTACAAAAAATATTTTTCCAAAAATCCCAATTTACTAATTGCCACCAGACTAGTAAAATAGAACTAAGGGTACTAACACCAATGCTCGACTTTTACGCAATAATTAAGAAACAGAATTAATGCCAGCAACAGATAAAATGATACAAATAATTCAAGCCACCTTGAATTATCACCAATTTCACTAAAATCTCAATAAAAGTTTTGACTCAAAACAAAGTAATGAAATTAAACCCAAAATCAACACATTATCAATTGCTAAACATTAATCCAGTCACAAAATCTTCCAATTCAAAAATATAATCAAAAAGCAACTCCAAATAATTAAATAGTTATCCTAAGATCTAGGAATCGCTAATTAATTAAATGGACAAAAGATAAATGCAGTTAAACTCCCCTATAAAAACTCCAAGCTCCTGCCTTTGCCATTGAACCAAAGGATTATGATAAACTAGCCACAAAAAGTCATTGAAGCTGCTGTCGACGTTGAGCTCCGACGGTGAGCCATAGGATGTGAGTTGGATTTCTACATTGTTGTGTTTTTTTTCCTTCCTTCCCAGACTAGACCACGCTGCGCTGCCTCTTCTGTTTTGATTCCAGCATCACGCTTCCTACGCCACTCACTTCACACTTAGGATGTAGAACACGCAACACCTCAACTTGCGCTATTTTGTTTGTTTGTCTTTCTGCCGCCTCTCACCCTTCATGCACACTGCACCTCACACAAGCACACTCACGCAGCCTTCAAAACCACTCACAACCACCAGCTCTTCATAGCACCTCTCCTTATTTTTTTTAATTCTCTGCACACACCAATCACGCAGCCTCCAACGCCCAGCAGCGATAAGGATTTTCAACAACGTTAACTGTCTTCAACGTTTGCAAACAAACCGGACAACACCCAGCCTTGCAACTTCAAAGCTCCTCCAGTCCTCGCCAACGACGCACAGCTACTGCCCTTCACGTCCTTGCTAAGATGCAGAACACACAAACTCACGCACAAGGCAGCACACACTCACTCTCTGCACACACAACTCCTTCAATTTTCTTCGTATTTTTTCAGCCACTCACGCACACCAACGCACCCACACAACACAGCTCACACGCACAACACCACTCAACAAGTCACTCTCACAGCTCACCATGCAAAAACCACATGCACACACGTCATCCTCTTCTACACAAACCACACAACAGCCTACAAAGATCATGTAACACTCCTTTCAACACCCCTCACTCTGCTTTTGTTTTCCTCTTTATTTTGCTTCTTCTTCACACACCAAGGGCCACACACTCCTCACACACTCACAGCTCCTTCACTCACACACTACACACAACCCCTGCTGCCCAGCTGCCACACACAACTTCGAAGCTCCTCTCTTGTCAACGCCACACCTTCCAGCAGCCACGTCTCCAGATTCTTTATTTTATTTATCTCCAAAACTACTCACACACCCAGCACACAACTCACACACAGCTCACGCCTTCCTGTACAACACACCATGCAAAAACTACACTGCCTCTCACTTGCGCTAGATACATACATACATACATACATACATACTTACATATATATATATATATATATATTTGATTTTTTCCTTTGTTGCCTCCCTTGCGTGCCGCCTGCATTTCCACACGCTCCTGTTCTGCTCCTTTCACGTTAAAAGCCCCGACACTACCTATTTCATGATGTTTTTATTCCTCTCTCCCAGCCAAGCCCCCCCAGTCACGCAACTTTTTCTACAGACCACACCTCTTGCGTAGCTTTTTTTTGTCTATTTTTATCAACCACTCACACACCCACGTTGACCATCTCACTTCTATCACACAAACCACCTACCACCGCAAGGATATGACTAATTACTTTATTCCTCTTGGTCCACACAGAATATATCAAGCCCCAGACCTGCAAACACACTACCTTTTGTCGAATGTTTGTTCCTTAGATTTTCAAAACCCCTTCAACTTGCAAGCTTATTTTCACTGTAGTTTTTAGTAATTGGCCACGCGCCTGCTGCTTCCCTTGTATAGCTTAATTTGACAATTTAAACCCTTTCATACCTCTTATATTCATGGTGTCATTTGTGCCATGCTACTCCTCATTTTTGTGTCTCAAAGTTGTTGTTTTTGATCATGTGATGCTTGCATTTGTGGTTCTTTTTCTCAGCTGCTTTGAATGCCTTAGATTATGACTTCTTAATCATTTTCAGTCTAATTTCTCTAAGTACTCTACAATGAAAATTACAAATAATGTAGCATCAATTGTCCAAAAATTAATTTATCACCGTTAAACCAAAATATGACAATTTTTGCTTCTATAAATACAAATTAAATGTAAGGCACAATAATTCAAATAATAATCAAATAAAGCTATAAATACCAATTTTAGTGACAAAACCCATCCAAATGAGATGAAAATATATAGGAACAAATGAGTTTGTCAACTCCCCCACACTTAGCTTTTTGCACTCCTGGGTAAATTATCAATGAACAAAATCCAACAGTTAAACTCAATGCAAGCAAACATAAACCTGACAAGGCAAGAATATGCAATTAACTCAAACAACCTCTATCCTTAATAAACCAACATTGATGGAATGCTTCGGTGCAAAGAAACTAACACAAGAGACATAGCAAGATAGAAGAAAAAGAAACATAGTAGAGCTCTCATAAGGTATAAGTGTTTCGCTCATCTCTCAAATAGGAAAATTTCACTCAACCTACCTAGATTAGCACCTACCATAAGTTTGTAAAGATTCTACTATCTCCACCACTAACATACCATAGATTCATGATCAAGGGGACTTTGTAGGGTTGTAATGTTGATAAAAAGCTAATGAATGGATGAAATGGAAATGAGAAGGAAAAAATATGACAAATGTATTGCATGAGTATTAAGAATAACCCAAAATGAGTTAAAGTGCAACCATCAATTGAACACCAATGTGCAATTATCATCTTTTAAGACCTAATCTTTAATCCACCAAAGGATGCCTTATTTCAAACTTTATTCTTTTTGGCCAAATTATTTTCTTGTTTTTTTCTCGTTTTTCTTTTCTTTTCTTTTTTAGTTTTGTTCTCTCTCTCTCTCTTTTTTGTTTGCAAATTCGGCATACCCTAACCTAAGAAGATAAAAATAACAGCATCAATTATGCACATTTAATCATGAAGAATATAATGTAACTCATGCAAAACACTTGTGCCAAAAACAATGGAATGAATGAAAGTGAAAGGCTCAAGAGGTAAGCAACGGTTAATCGAAATGGTTTGTGTTTGGGAAAAGGGGTTTAGAAAAAAATGCCCTTATCATGCCCACAAATTTAGGTATTAATGTATCTTTGAAAAAGAATTTATACAAGTTCTGGAGGCTAACCAAGCTAGGTAGAAATCACACAAGATGAGAAAGAAAAGTAAGGCTCAAAATTCCTTCCAACAAGTTTTTATCTAAGATATTTCTTTCCTCAAATCAAGTTATACCACAAGGTTAGTAACACTGCACCAAAGGCACTCCACTATGCTAATCAACTAAGAATAAAAATTACTCAATTCAAATGCATTCAAACTTTGACATGTTAATGTTCACATGCATAAGCAACAAGGATTTGAAAACAAAACCCAAGGATTGCAAAAGTCAAGTGCGAAGGGGGAATAAATGCAGCAAATCGTTCTCAAGAGAAAAACTAGTCAATTTAGCTCAATCTAACAAACAATGCCTAATGATAAGTCAATAAAATGGCAATCTAAGCAGTGGCAAACAATTCAACAAAATCAATCCCTCCCCCACACTTAATCAATACATTGGCCTCAATGTAAGAAAAAACAAATTTAGGCGAAATGGCAAAAACAAGGGCAAACTAACTAACAATAACTAAACAAAATAAACAACAAATACTTCTTACTAGAAAGGTTCCCTTCTAGCACACTTATTTCAAACTATCTCAGCAAACAGATATCACCATTAATATAATAGAGAATAAAGGAGAAAGGTGGAAGAGAACAACCGTGGGATTAGAGAGGTCTTTGATCCTCATGGTAGTGCTTAAGCAGATGACCATTGACTTGTGAAACATAACCAGTTGCTTCATCCACTAGCTCTACCGTTCCAAATGAATGCACTTTGGTAACTTTGAAAGGACCCTCCCACTTGGTGACGAAATTTTCGAGAATCAACTTTAGCCGAGCCTTGAACTTTAGAACCTTGTCACCTTCATGGAATTCTTTCCTCAAAATTTGTTTGTTATGAATCATTTTCAGCTTATCCTTGTAGATTCTGGCATTATCATAAGACTCAAGTCTCATCTCTTCAAGCTCTTGGAGTTGCATTGTCTAGTTTTCAAGTGAAGATTCAAGGTCTGCATTACATGCCTTGATTGCCTAATAAGATTTGTGCTCGATCTCCATAGGTAGATGGCAAGACTTGCCATAGAGCAACCGGAAAGGGGACATGCCTATACGGGTCTTGTAGGCAGTCCTGTAAGCCCACAGTGCCTCCTCAAGCCTTTCACTCCAGTCTTTTTGGGATGGCTTCACAATCTTTTCTAGTATACACTTCACTTCTTGATTGGAGACTTAAGCTAACCCATTTGTCTGAGGGTGGTAAGGAGTGGCTAGCTTGTGATTAACTCCATACTTAGCAATTAAAGACTTGATAGTCCTATTGTAGAAATGTGTTCCTTGGTCATTGACAATTGCTCTTAGAATGCTGTACCTGCAAAAGATATGAGCACGTAAAAACTTGGCAACAGTAGAAGCATCATCTTTCCTAGTTGGCACTGCCTCTACCCACCTAGATACATAATCTACTGCAAGTAATGTATACGGAAACCCAAATGACGGAGGAAAGGGAACCATAAAATCCATACCTCAGATAAAAAAAATTTCACAAAAATGCATAGGTCTTAAAGGCATTTCATGCTTTTTACCCAGACTCCCAAACCTTTGGCACTTATCACAAGACTTGCAAAAAGTATAAGCATCTCTAAATAAGGTAGGCCAGTAAAACCCATACTCTAAAACTTTCCTTGCAGTCCTATTAGCACTAAAATTTCCCCCACAAGATAAAGAATGTGCAAAGGTAAGGATAGAGTGGATCTCATTGTTAGCAACACATCGTCTAATGATCTGATCACTACATTGCTTCTAAAGAATTGGGGCATCCCAGGTATAGTCTCTTGCCTCCCTCTTTAGCTTATCAACCTGAAACTTAGACATAAAAGGAGGCACAAAATCAGCGACAATGTAATTAACAATGTTAGAGTACCAAGGTTCTTAAACCGCCAAAACAAAAGTGTAGAATCAGGAAAAGAATCAACAGTAAGATTAGAAGAGTCAACTTCTTTGGTGCCTTCAAGTAACCGACTAAGGTGGTTAGCCACATGATTCTCTGCTCCAGCTTTGTCTCTGATTTCAATAACAAACTCCTGCAGCAACAAAGCCCATCTCAGCAGTCTTGGTTTAGATTGAGGCTTCTTGAATAAGTATCGCACCGCTGTATGATCTGTAAAAACAACCACTCGGGAGTTTATCAGATATTGTCTAAACTTATCTAAAGCAAAGATTATAGCAAAAAGTTCTTTTTCGATAGTGGTATAATTCACTTGAGCGGAGTCAAGTGTCTTAGAGGCATAGGCTATCACTCTAGATCGCTTTTCCTCCCTCTGACCAAGCATAACACCAACTGCAAAATTAGAAGCATCACAAGAAAGCTCAAAAGGCAAATCCCAGTTAGGTGCAGTCAAAATAGGAGGTGAAACAAGCAAAGACTTCAAAGTATTAAAAGCATGTCTACATTTATCATCAAAGTAGAAATCAATATCTTTTTTCAACAATGTAGAAAGGGGTAAAGCAATTTTACTAAAATTCTTTACAAAGTGCCAATAAAACCCCGTATGCCCCAAGAAAGATCTCAATTCTTTTAGATAAGTAGGATAAGAAAGTGATGAAATGATTTCAATTTTGGCTCTATCAACCTCAATCCCCTTTTGGGAGATGTGGTGACCTAATACTACGCCACTATCTACCATAAAATGACATTTTTCAAAATTCAAAACCAAAATTTTCTAAATGCATCTACCAAGAACATGTTCAAGACTAAACAAACAATCATCAAAACTATCACCATAAACAGTGAAATCATCCATAAAAACCTCCATATCTCACTCCAATAAATCGCAGAAGATCACCATCATACACCTTTGAAATGTGCCTGGAGCGTTACATAACCCAAATAGCATCCTTTGATAAGTGTAGGTATCAAAAGGGCAAGTAAATGTAGTCTTGTCTTGGTCCGCAGGTGCAATCGGTTCCTGGAAGTAACCTGAAAAGCCATCCAAGAAACAATAGTGAGATTTCTTAGATACTCTTTCCAACATTTGATCAATAAAAGGTAATGGAAAATGATCCTTCCTAGTTGCTTCATTCAAATTCTAATAATTGACGCGCATTCTCCAAGCATTTTGAACTCTTGATGGAATGAGTTCATTACTCTCATTTCTCACCACTGTGATACCACTATTTTTCTGTACTACTTGTACCGGGCCCACCCACTCACTATCTGATATGGCATATATGATCCCCGCACTCAGCAATTTAGATACCTCATTCTTAACCACACCATGAATAAGAGGATTCGACCTCTGGGGTGGCTGCCTAATTGGTTTGGACTCGTCAGCCAAAAGGATTTTGTGTGTCAAACCAAGGGATCAATTCCGGGTATGTCCCCTAAAGACCAACCTATAGCCCTCCTATATCTTTTCAACATATAAACTAGTCTCTCTTCTTCAGAACTACTTAGAGAACTGGAAATAATAACAGACAATTTGCAATCATCAGCAAGAAAGACACATTTCAAGTTAGAGGGCAGGGGTTTCAATTCTAAATCAGGGACAATAGATCGAACCAGCTTTGGTATATCAAATGCATTCATTGAAAGTGGTGCGTCCATGTGGTTTCGAGATGAGGATATAAGCTTTGTTCAGTGTGTATGTCCTCCACTTCTCGACCCAGTTCCACAATCAGATGACCTGGAAACAACTAAATTAAGTTCAGTCTGATCAGTAGAAGAAGAAAGTAAATTAGAAGTGAGAGTGGTATTAGAAAGGTTTAGAATAGCAGCAGGATCACTGCCATCCTCTTATAATATTTCAGCATCACTTGAAGGAGAAACTACATTCGTAGCTTGCATAACAGCTCCTTTATCATCAGTTCCGTAAAATCAAGAAACACGCCTTTCTTAAGGCTATCAAGTGCAGAATCAGCAGTAATATCAAAACAAAAAGATGCATCAAAATTTTGTGGAGTAGAAAGCCAGCTATTTATTTCCAAATAGTAGACACATGATACATCACCTTCACATGCACAAAAATCAGAAGAATGGGAGGAGGATAAACAAGCAAGTGCTTTATGATGATTCACACCCATATTACAACAGTCCGCCTCATACACCTCAGTCTCATGCAAATTTACCACATCAATATCATGGCATTCAATCAAACTAACACCCAAGTAAGAACAATCTTCATAACCATGACTCATAGCTTCTGAAAGATTAAATTGTACTTCTTGATCCCCAATCCCCATAGTGATAAGGCCCTTCTTCATATTAATTATGGTCTCAGCAGTCAAAAGAAAAGGCCTAGCTAGAATCAAGGTACTCTCAGAAGGAAGCTCATTGGTCATATCAAGAACATAAAAGTTGGCAGGAAAAATAAGACCTTTGACTTACACAAGGATATCCTATAGAATGCCTTTAGGGTGTCTCACTGTCCTATCAGCTAGACCAAGCACCACACTAGTGTCTTTCAAAGCTTCAATACCCAAGGTCTTATAAACAGAGGTTGGCATGGCATTAATGGCTGCACCTAAGTCAAGTAAGGCATGAGAAACAATGGTTCTACCTATGGTATAGGGGATAGTGTAAGAACCTGGATCTTTGCATTTAATGGGCAATTGTGGCTTAAATAAGGCACTAACACTCAACCCCAGTTGGATTCTCTCACTATGCCTATACTTTCTCTTGTTTGTGCATAGGTCTTTTAAGAATTTAGCACACTTAGGCATCTTTTTAATCAATTTAAGCAGTGGCACATTTACCTCAAGTCTGCTAAACATTTCAAACAATTCATCATTGTCTTTCTTGTCAACAATCTTTTTACTAACCAGATAGGAATTTGGAAAAGGCAAGTCATAAATTTTACCTCATCACCTTTGGAGTTGGAAGGTGATCCTTCCTCCATTTGTCTCTTCAGGATAGTTGTCGCCTCTTCCTCATTTTGTACCATTGGTTGTTTTCGAGATTTTTCCATGAGCTTCTTTTCTTGAAGGCTTTAAGATTGAATAGATTGGGAATTTTCTTGAGTAGTGTTGGAAGGAGGACTCTCAACTTCCATTTCCTTATCAACCAGCTCTTCATCCTCTTCCTTCTCTTTGAAACTCACTTTCTTAGCTCCAATTTTCTTCCCACTTCTCAGTGTGATTGCATTCAAAGATTTTGTAATTATCATTGTGTTGGAGGGAATCGAACCACTACTCTTTCCTTATTGCTCAGTCAAATTGTTGGGGATTTGAGTAACAAAAGTGTTCAAGTTCTCATGCTTAGTCTCCATTTGCTCCAACTTAGAGAACACATTTTGTAAGCAAGAGTCCATCTTATTTCCCATGGCATTCAACTTAGCATCAGTTTGTGCCTTCTCTTGATCTAGTCTTGAATTTATCCCGGCAATGCCCTTCATGATCATAACAAATTCTTCACCCTTAGAAACAGTAGATGACGTCCCTTGATTAGGCATTATTTGGTTGGAAGAATTTCCTTGAATGTTTCCTTGATCTCCACCC
>JANKYE010000002.1:31717368-31734340 GCA_032467995.1 Erythroxylum dillonii
TTTTGAGTGAAACCTAAAGCCTGAGCCATCTGTCAACTTATGCTTCAACATTTGAGTAAGCACCTCCATACAAATAAAGAATAGGTAAGGGGACAAGGTGTCCCCTTGTCTAAGTCTTTTCTTCCCTTTAAAGATTTCCGTAGGACTCTCATTAATTAGAATTCCAAAAGCTGTAATAATTTTTTACTGTAAAATAAAGTATAGAAAAAAATATTAATGACGATTAATGAAACTGTCACTTATAGTTTTCTACTACAGAGATTTGATAATATTTTCAGTGACGAATATAAATTTCGCTAATAATTATTAGCGACAATTTTGGAACTTTTAACGACCAATGTAATATACCTTATATATCTCTCCAGATATTCCCATTTAATAACTACTTTAAATTATTAAAAATAACAAAGATGTTATTATTTAATTGGTTTAACGCTCATCACTTGCAAGTCACACAACATTTTCTTTAAATTAAAGACTAAAAATGTGTTGTTTCCATTGTCACAAGAAGTGTTTATTATAAAGTTTCCCTTCAAGAGAATCTTTAAGGGGAATCAAGTAAAGGATCCAAGGTAAATACCACTGCAGCAAGAAGTTCAGGTGAAGTTGAGGTAACAATACTCTTGCAAGCCTTAGCTACAGATTACAAGATGCGTGAGTTCTACGACGCTGGACCATCCTGCCGCGTGACGCTTACAAAATTGTCTTCCTGCTACAAAGGGATTTTTTTTTTTTTTACTTTGAACAAGTCAAGTTATATATTTAAACTTTGAATTTTTTTTAATTATAGTTCGATGCTAATATCTCTACTAACGTTACTAACCTGACTTGCTATATAAAACAGATATCCTTAACGATTTAATTAAACTAATTAATTGAGTTCATTAAGCTGTTTAACTAAACTTTTTCATTTGGAATTGAAAAACCGTAATGAACCATGGGTAGTGAGTTTAGTTAAACAACGTAATGAAACTTAATTAGTTAGTTCAATTAAGTATGACACATATAGGCGTTAAGAGTATATTTTTTATGTGACAAGTCATATCAGCAATGTTAACGGAAATATTAACGTCGAAATTTAAAAAACTTAGAAGTTTGAAATTTTAATTATCACTTTTATAAGTTCAGGCTATAATTATAAAATTGAATAAAGTTGGAAAATTTTCTATAATTAACCTTTTTTATTTTGTTACTTTTAAAAATATATGACAACAAATCATTATTATCATTTCCTATTAATATTATTAAAGACAATATTTTAAAAAATATTGCATTATTTTAGTTTTAAGCAACATGTTTTAAAATATTACAAATTTATTGTTACTTAAAGCTCCTTTTGCTGTAGCATTTCCTAGTTTTATTGGAGTTCAGATCCTCTGTCCAGTTTTATTCTGTCTTATGGAATCTCAACCATTTATTTTGCGGGCCCTACGTAGGTCCCATGCGGATCTCATGCGGGATTCATATAAATAAATGACTGAGATTTATTGGACACAATAAGACACCGTAATATTAGACAGAGGATCTGGACTCGTTTCATTGAGCCTTCAACAATTCGTATCATTGAGGTAGGAAGATCTAAAGGAAGGGACATTTACTTACCAACACACGTTTATATCCTCTTTTAACACAGGATTAGGCCTAACATACAACACATGGACAGTTTAAATTAAGACAAGTGAATAATGTGTGATTGAAATGTATAAAATGTACATCTATACAAGGTTATAACAATAATATCAGACAGAGGATCTGGACTCGTTTCATTGGGCCTTCAACATTTCGTATCATTGAGGTAGCAAGATCTAAAGGAAGGGACATTTACTTACCAACACACGTTTATATCCTCTTTTAACACAGGATTAGGCCTAACATACAACACATGGACAGTTTAAATTAGACAAGTGAATAATGTGTGATTGAAATGTATAAAATGTACATCTATACAAGGTTATAACAATGAATCTTCCATGATACACTCTTGAATCACCTGTTGCATTAAAGCTAATCTGTGCTTTCTAACCCTATTCACAACATAAGCAATCGTATAGTTAATGGCCAAGCTATCACAACCTTGGATTAGGAAACCCTAATTTTTGCATTTTCAGTTCATGCAGTACTGTCAGAGGTGCTCACATTCTCCCACTTGACTGAATTCCTTGGCTCCATGCTGCGTTTTCGCGCAAAACCTGGAAGCGTCCTTCCTGGAGAATTATTGCGTTCCCCATTTCCAAAGTAGTTCACCATCTCAACTACCTTGTTATAAGCATTAATTTCCTGACTTGGATTCGAATTGTTATTATCGTTTGCTTGTCCCTTGTACTTCAATTGAAAGACGACTACAAAAACACAGATTAAAGAAATTACTCCATAGATGACGTAAACACCCCAGAAGCTGCGCAGAGTCAAACTTTCCACGTCATTGTCATCTCTCCCATTATTTGAACACTCAGACGACGGAGCAAACCATCTATCATTCAGCTCTTTTAGCCTTCCATTTTCCGACAGCAGAAGAATTGCTTTTGAAAAATCAGTGGCAATAGGAGATCCCTTCTGGAACGCCTGCACGTGGAAACAGTACCGTATACAGTCAATAGCTGCTACCTTTCAAAGAGCTTTGTACTAATAAAAGAAATTGAAACTTGTTACTCACAAAGCTCAAGCCTCCAAATCTGTAGTTGGCTCCTGTGGTAACGTAGCTTTTACAGTACTGATTGAGGAAAACTTTCTCGTATGGGAGTTCAAGAAATGCAGCAGCTATGTTGTGTTTCTCAAATTCGTCAGTGTAGTTTTCTATGTTGTCCAATTTTTTAATTCTGCTTTCGTCGAAGCCAATTACATGCTTAAGGTAATTTTCGACAAAAGAATCGTTATCGCAACCAACATATAACTTGTCCTTTATTAGATCATTAACGTATGCGAAGTCTGGATTCATACGTTTGACAGTGAGCATTGAGGTCAGGCCTGCAGAGTAGCTGCTTGTTAAAATGAACACGACACAGAGCCACGACGCAACTACCACCCGACCAAGATTGCTATTAATGTTCTCCCCTGAAAGAAAAATCAATATTGACTCGTGAATATATATGAAGAAAATGCTCTTTTAATTCTGTCTAGTACTTTAGAATGATTCAAACTTACTGTGAGCAAAGAAGAGGGATGAGAATGTGAACCAAATTGACGCGCCAATTTGAGTCTTCCATGAGCCTTTAACACGAGGAGATGTAGGATTGTTTTGGCGTTCCAAGAACCAGACTATGATTGACGTGTAAATGAAAATAGTTCCAGTCGTTATCCACAATTTCATGTTGAAAGGCTTAAAGAACAGCCACAATGAATCATCAGGCTTAGCAGGGATTATCATTGACAATCCTGACTCTAAATATGGCTGAGTAAACTCCACATACTTTGTTCTTTCGGCTAGGATGGTTATATCGCCTACAGCCGCATCATATTCCTTCCGTTCACAAGAGATGAGGATTAGCAATCGAGCAAGCAAAATGCTTAACCGAAGTAGAATATAAAAAACTCATAGTAGCATTCCAAATTCAAACTTGGACCAAGCCATCGGAGAGATCATAAAGACACAGCATGACAAAAGCAGGCTGGTATGAGGATATTATTTGACTGGATTCGTTTTTCTTAATTTTCAACAACTCTGGCCTGTTTAACAAGTTTGGTCAACACGTCTCATCTTTAATGATTTGTTTGAATGGTTGTTTCAGAAGACCAATACAATGGAATTATGCAAAAAAAAATCCAGTATAGTAGACTGATTTATGCATAATTTTGATCGAACATTTACCAAGAACATGCTGAACTATTAGAGTTTGAGAAAAGAGTTTTTACCTTCTCATAGACATATTTGATCATCTGGTCATAGGAATCATCATGGCAGACGAATTCATGTGGCAGAGAGTAATTCAAAATTTTCAGCACCTCATCGAAGAGGTCAATGCAGAAGCCAACAGGGCGCTTTCCACCTGATGGAAAAGTCACAAACTTCTCAAAGGAGGTTCTGCTTGGAACAATTATCTTCATTGGCTCTTTTTCATTAGGCATTGCCCATCCCTTGGGGTCTCTTTCCTTGAGGTTCCCAGGCCAAATCACAGGACCACTACCGTTTTCGCTTCTCAGTGTTTCCCTCCCTTTTAATGCTGTCAAGGTCTCTGAGAACCCATTGTTTGGCAACCAAAACCCTAATTCCTTGTATTTCTTTCCTACAACATTAACAATCACCATAGGAGCGTGTGACAACTGACCTGCTTCTAAATGTATTTGTCCACTCAATCCAGTGAAATTGACATATGAGAGATTCTTGAGCAACATCTTTGGAACATTAGTGTTACCATTTAGTCTTTCAATGGCCTGGCTAATAATTGTAATGCTATCATAAGCTTTTAAAGCATCAATTCCAGGTAGAGACCCATCTTCATCTGGATACTCAAGCCGGAAAACTCCCCTGAACTTTGCCTTAAAACTTCCATAATGAGCAGTATTGGAAGGATAATACGTTTTGAGTCCTAAGGTACCTTCCATGGAAGAAATAACAGAAGCGTCAAAGTTGTCCAGAGAATCTGCGATGGAGTTTGCAACTATCCATGACGTGTCCTTGCCTGCAAGTCCTAGCTTATTGGCTCCCTCAAACAGAGGAGCCACCATAGGGAAAGATGACTGAAGAACAACAAAAACCCTACATTGTATTCTCTTTAGCACCGTCATAAGCTGTTCCTGAATGACATCCTCTGGTTTTGATAGAAATGAAATTGGTGGCAGAGCTAGGCGGTACTCAATCTCTGAACCGACATCACGTAAAGCCTCAGATAGGAGAGCTAATTTCCCTGATTCACCTCCAAGCATATCATCTTCATAAATCACCACAACCCTTTTCCAACTATAAGAATGAACAAGAGCTGCGATGCATTTCATAGTTTGAGAGGCATTGCTGGCCATTCTTATCAAGAACGGCCAGCGAACTGAGACTAATGGTGGTGTTATTGCGGGTGCAGTAAATGAAAGAATCGGAATTTCAGCCCGGTTGCCAATATCAGCAACTAGAGCTGCTTCATCCCATGTTCGCATCACAATAAGTACTTTAACATTCTTGTCTTTGATAAGTCCGTTAGCTGCAAGAAGATTCAGATATGAAATTTATATCTTGAAAACTTAAGCCTCAATTTTGGCTTTGGACTGAGCAACGTAGCTGTAAATCACAACAGAGATCCGGTGTTTTGATACTTACGACTCTAGTTTACCATGAACTAGTAATCAATTCTGGAGCTATAAACCCAACGTTTATAAGAGCAGATTATTAGAAATCTCCATAGCGGATCAAATTTGTATTTAAAATTTCATGATAGATCTTATTATTATTCAATTTCTACTAGTCTTAAGGTAGAACATTTCTACTAAAGGCCTTTTGTGAAAATAAAAAAAGGACAAAGAACTGAGTCATACCTGCATCAGCTGCTTGTAAGGGGTCTCCACTAGAGTAATTGAAGTGCAAAAAGAGCTGGTGATGTTTCGAACCATTGTTAAAGTTTTGGACTGCGATTTCCATGGCTGTTTTTGCTTCTTTACCACTAAGACAGTTGATGTCAATGATGGCACCAATATCCGTAACCTTTCTGCTCCTGCTTGAACCTTCAATGCCATTGGAGAAGTTGAGAAGAATGGTAATGAAGAGTAGACACATCAGAAACCAAGATTTTTTAACCGTATAAACAGAAATGAGACATGGTGACAGTTGGACTTTAAACCAGGCTGCATTCATTTCCTTATACATGCAAAAATTGCTATTCGTTAATCACTCGTTTTCTGCTAAATCTTCAATTATTTCGTGCAGAGCTTGTGCCAAAGCGTATATATATTGAGGGAGCCGACTTTAAGCAGATATTGCTTGGAAGTTGTAATTGTATGAAAATTCCTATCTGACTTGGTCTTCCTTGGACAAAGCCTAAGTCGTGGTATTCAAGGCAAAAGAATACTGCTGTCCGGTTCAGAAATATATGTGAATAGCCATGTCCAAGAAAATATCATTGGAAATAGAAGGGTCCACCCACCATTTTCAAAAATATCACAACTGTGAATTCTATCTCTCTCTCTCTCTCTCTCTCTCTCTCACACACACACACACACACACACATATATAAAGATTGGGGATGTTTATATAAGTTTGGTATTATATATATCTAAATTTTTGTATGCCTTAAATCAATCACTTGTACGATTTTAAGCTCATAAAAAATTTTATATGTCTTAACAACAATTACTTGCGTGGTATTAAGCTTATAGAAAGTATCGAAGCATATCATCACTAATTAATATGTTGTAATTTGCATTTACAAAGAGATTGGTGATATTAGAAAACTTTTAGTTTCTTCATATAAATTACTTTGAAAGTTTTTTATGAGAATTTCTGATTTGATATATGATTAAATTTCCAAATCTTAATTATTTTAACTGTATCATAATTATCTAAAATTATTGTTACATTAATAGATAGATCACACGTTAAGTTCTTTTTATAGTATGCTAATTTGGAAATGTAGACTATATTTAAAAGAACCTCTTGAATAATAGATATATTAGCTATGAATTATATTTTTTTAGATATTAATAAATTTATTAGGATCAAAATTAAAGATATGTTCAATGTAAGGCAAGTTCAAACTTAACCCTACACCATGACAACGTTAATTTAAGAGAACTAGGATTCCAAGCTACCACATTTCCAAATTTACATAGAAGAGCTAATAATAAACTAGGACTAGAAGACTCATGCTAATAGTAGTTAAATCAATAACAAGCCAAAAATGTGACAATTAGAGGTTTCATCTTATTGTAAGTATAGGGTTTTTGTATACTTTTGATACCCTTAGCTTTGTAGGCTTTTCTAACCTTGTATAGGCTCTTCTAATTAAGATCATCAAGCGTTTTAGAGGCAAATCTCTACCTTTGCTTAAAACATCTTGCAATTTTTCTCGTACTGAAGTTGATAAATATAGTAATTACTAAAGGAAATTTTAAAGATAAAAGAATTAGAAGAATGACCTAATCAGATCAACTTATCCTCTTTAACGCAATCAGGAGACTAAGAGAGCATATTAACTTCAATATCAGCTAAAATTCTGGAGTTATATGTATAGGATACTTCCAATTGTTATCATAAACTAAAAGGTCTACCTTAATAAGCTTAAGTAACCCCTTTAGTAATAGTTATGAGGGAAAGTAAAAGTTCTTAGGGTATGCTAATTATCACATCAGAGGAAGACATTTTATCCCATTACCTATCTTATAATAGATTATGTTCTTCACACTCTTCCCAATTTTCATCATTTTCCTACAAGAAAAAGAAATACTTGAGGTAGAACTAATTTACCAAAAACTTTTGTTTTGTAAGAATTTAGGAATGAATTCACTTTTCTCTAGAGTTTGATAATTTATGAACATTTTTCAACTTCCTTTGATTAGAAATATTTTGTTCACCAACTTGATGGGAGTTATTCCCATTCCTCACTCTTCTTCAAGTATACCTATATCCTGATATCCCTCCATTTCACTTTAATCCTAATAGAATTATCACTGGAAATAATCTAGAAAATTCATTAGAATATATCATAACTACATAGCAGTTTATGCTTATAGTCAATTTTGTTGTATAATTACTTAAATGTATTATTTATTATATTTTTTTAATTAACTAATATATAAGATAAAGTTTATAGGATAAATATATATTGCAAATAAAATTATATTATGAGATTCATATTACATTTATATATTATCTCTAAATTATTCCTAGTTATTAATCTATTGGGAATAGATATTGATATAGCATAAATAGATTAGTAGCATTATTTTCTTCCTTATAAAGGAAATAGTCAATCTCATAAACTAAATAATAGAGATACTTAGACAAATGCATAGATGCATGTTAGAGAGCAAGTCTACTAAACTAACCTAATATAAGAATTTCATTTGAAACATTACTTATATGTCTTTGAAAATTCTCCTTGTAATGATTACATAAGTGATGATTGGACTTAAGATTTCCAAAATATTTCATATAGGGTTTATTATATTTTGATATTACTTACGACATATTATAACCAAGGATAGCTTAATTAGTAGTCATTATATATATTATAAACTATATAAAAGTAGTTGAGTGATTATTTTAATATTCATTACCCTAAAGTGGAATGTTACTTTGAGAATAAATTTTAAATCTCAATAATAGAATCAATTAGGACTAATAGAAGATCACTCGACATGAGACCATTAAATTGCAAAGTTAACTAACGTCCAATATTCACTCCAACTTTTTTCATTACAAACCAAGAAATAAATTTAAGCTTTATTTAATACAATAGCATAATCTCTCCTACCTAAAAACGTAAAAATCGAAACCTATGATTGTATTTCAAGGGCAAGAGTTTTTAGAAAATTGTCTTTTTATTTGCTTAGGTCATAAAAGCGAGCAATTGATAATTAAAATGAAGTGCAGTAGGTTCAAAATCCGTACCACAACCACAACCACTACTTAAAATATTCATTAGTGGTGGAGATTAAGTTGGAGCCAATGACGAAACTCGTACTTCTACATGATTTGTCTTATTTTAAAAAGGAGGCATACCTTATTGAGGGACTGCTTTTGGATGATTTGTCCCATGCAATTGTGAAGCGTGGAAATAAGACGTAAGCACGCTTTCTTAACGATATACTTCTAGATGATTTGTTACTTGCTTTGAATGTTACATCTTTGCAGTGTGCCTATATTATATCATGAACGTTCTGTACCCTTAAAACAAAATATAGTAATGTAAGCTAAACAAAAAAATCTTTAACGTATTTAGCTGGAAATTTTTGCATTCGAAGATGATTTCTTCAACGTTATGCACCTCAAAATCCTTATAAAGAGGTTTGAGACATGATAATTCACCTTTAAAGACTTACCGGTGTTTAGACTACGTATTTTAAATGCACTGTGAAGAAACAAGTTAATAACAATGACAGGTCCTATCGAATTAGAGGGTAATTTTCTAAGAAATTATTTCAAATGAGACTGATAAGGTAGAAATTTTTTACCAACTAAAAAGTGTTTCTAAGAATTCTTTGATAAACAAAAGGTTGATTTTTCCTTATAAATTTTGAAACTCCCGTAGGCATTATTACAAATTTCCTCCAGCTCTCACAGTTGTAGTCTTCGTTGCTCACCAACTTCATCTAGTCTCATATTGTACTGCATGGTTGCCTAATATCCTATATGTTATAATACTATAGGAAGATAACACGATTTTTCAAAAATTAAATAGTAAGGAGACTTGCTCACGCTACAAGAAAAATGAAGTTTAGCAACGAAAATTACCGACAGAATTTGTACACATTCCGTCGGTAAACTTATTTAGCGACGGAATTTACTGACAGAAAAAAGTGTCGAAAATATAGCTGTCGGTAAATTTACCGACTGAAATTTTGTACACCGTCAGTAAATGTTCGGACGGTAAAATTATCTGTCAGAAAATTACCAACGAAAAAATTATTCCGTAGGTAATTACCAATGAATTTTTTTTTCCGTCGGTAAATCCAATATATTTTACTAACGAATATTTGTTTTCGTCGATAAATTTGCTGAAAACTAATTTTTAAAATTACTTACAAAGTGTTTAATTTCTCTGGTTACCTTATATTCCTTGGCTAAGACATTCATCGAGACAAGAAAGTTTGGCCAGTGTCTATGGATCTATTTAAGCTTTGCCTCAGTAATAAACTGTGTCTCGTGGTTAGCTCCCCGAACTTGGTTAGAGAAGTTGTTCGAGTCAAGGATAAGATCTTTGCAAACCACAACCTACCTCGCACTGCTAAAATCAGAAATTTATCCCAACATCATAACTAAAATCATATCTTATCCCTTCTATCACTACCATTTATACCTTAAAGTTGTTTTCTAATAACAAAATACACAAATAAACGAAAGTAATTAAATACCCAAGTTAACTTTTATCTAATATACGAAAAAATACATGACACAGTAGTTGCAAAAATACCTCCACCACAAGACACGATGACAATGGCTGGAGAAGACAACCCCGACAAGCAAAAAAGGAGTCCGCAATAGAGAAACCAGAGAGAAGAAAACTGAAGAGGAGACGCAGGAAGAAGGAAGAAGAAAACGCAGGTGGGGGGAGATGTTGGGTGAGTTGATATTTAAAAAGAATTTACCGACGAAAATTTTCATTGTTAAATTCAAAAACTTTTTATTCCGCCAACAATTTCCGCCTTTTTACCGATGGATCTCTTATATCGTCACTAAATTACCGACGGATTTGATCATTCCGTCGCTAAAGTTCATCGCAAAATTTACCGGGATGATTTTCCCTCCATATTTAGCGATGGATATTAGTACCGTCGCTAAACGAAAATTTTTCCATCAATTTTACCAACAGAAATGGGGTTGGGTTTCTGTTGGTAATTTGTAACGGTATATTACCGTCGGTAATTTTCCGTTGTTAATTCTTGCTTCCCTCTATATTTAGCTACAGATATTAGTACCGTCGCTAAACAAAAATTTTCCCATTAATTTTACCGACGGAAATGAATTTTCTGTCGGTAATTTGCAACGATATATTTTCCGTCGGTAATTTTCTGTCACTAATGCTCGCTTTTCTTGTAGTGTGATAAGAGTCTTGTAGGTGGTGCAGTAAGCCTATAGTGCATCATCAAGACACTTACTCCAATGTTTCCTATTCGAGTTGATAGTCCTTTTAAGTATGAATTTGATCTCCTTATTGGACACCTTGGCTTGTCCACTAGTTTATGGAAGGTAAGCAGTAGAAATGTGGTGAGTGACATTGTATCAGTTTAGTAATGCCCCTATTACTTTGTTGTAAAAATATGTTCCACAATCACTGATTATTGCTTTAGGTGTTCTAAATATCATGAAAATGTTAGTTTTAAGGAAATTTACAACCACTTTCGAATCATTAGTGGAGGCAACTTTTGCTTTCACCCATTTTGAAACATAATTCACAATAAAAAGTGTGTAAATATTGTTGTATAAAAAGGAAAAAAGGTCCCATTAAATCAATACGTCTTATATCAAATATTTCACAAATGAGAATGGAGTTTAAGTGGCATTTAGTCTTTATAACCTAAGTTCCCAATTTTCTAGCAATTTTTGTAAGTTTTACAAAACATATATGAATCACAAAACAAAGTAGGCCAAAATAATCCACACTCTAACACCTTATGAGTTATTTTTTTGGACCAAAATGTCCCCTATATGCATATGAATGATAAAAAATTTAAAATTGATGGAATTTCATGTTGAGTGAGACACCTTTGAATGATTTGGTAAAAGAAAATTTTCTACAAGGATCCTCCCACTTATAATATTTAGCATCTTTTATCTTTTTGACCCTTAGACAGATCACCTGGTAGTATAGTGTTTCAGTAGCCAAATAGTTGACTATATTAGTATATTAAGGTATAGTTTCTTGAATGAAAGGCAGATATTCATCTAGAAAATTATCATTCAATGGTGATGGTGCTTCACTTGTGACTATTCTATTGTGGTGGTCGTCTATTAAATTTTTTCACACCTTTCTTGTTACATAGTGTCAAATTAAACTCTTATAATGAGAGTATCCATTTAAAGAGTCTTAGTTTCACCTCTTGCTTGGAGAGTAGGTACTTGAGAGTTATATGATTGAAAATAAACAATTACTTTAGTGGCAAGAAAATATGAGAATAATTTTTTATAAAGTAAAAACAATAGCTATAAGTTCTTTTTCTGCAATGCTGTAGTTGCTTTATGCACTATTGTTGAATGCAAAACATACTACTAGTTTTACACCAAAAACTAAAAGTATTAATGTCCTACTTGTAGTTGAAAGCAGATATCAATCTCACAAGGATTGTGTTTAGGCACCACTTAATTTGGTTTGTTCTTTGTTTAAGAAATCGTTTTAATTGAATTTAAAAAGATAAGTAAAATAAAGACAAACTAAAAGTAACAGGGGACAACACAACCCCAACCAAAATCGTAAACTAAGACTTGAAGAAAATCAAGATTAAACAATAGAACTTGTTATTATCCCTATTTGCTCCCCTCTGATTAATTGATTCAATTTATACTTGGCCGAAGATTTCCTAAAATTCTAGCTAACCTCTCTCAAGATGTAACTAAATGTCACTAGTTAAATAAATTAGAATTAACTTTAGGATCTCTCGATGTGCAAAGCCTTTCCTAAACATTCAACTAGATATAAAGCTATCCTATAGGCAGTGTATTGATCTATTGAAATCTCTTCCTAATAAATCAGTAACTTGTTAATTATAGGTCTATTAATAGTCAACTCTCATTATACAATTACCTCAGATTACCAAGCTCACTATCTTAATTTATTGCAAGGTTTAAGCACAATAAATAACACAAACATGTATATCATTAAATCAATAACCAAAGGTTCACAAATAGTTCAACAACAAACCCTAAAAATTATTTTAGCCAATCATAATATCCATAACATCCCCAACAATTAAATAATCCATAATAAACATGCTAGAAGAGAAAGAAATTGAAATAAAACTGGACGAAGCAGCTCTTCCTCTTCTTTGCCCAATCTAGAAAATCTGGATGACGGGGTGCTCTTTGCCCAATCGGGAATAAAAACTTGAATCTCCCTATCTCTAGGCTCCTCAATCTGTCTTTTAACTCTAGGAAGCAAGTTCCATGATCCTCTGGTAGCTCTTAGGATTTTATTTCTTATAAAGTCACAAAAACCTAAAAAAAAATACATGAAACCTATATATCTCTTCAACTTCCAGTTCCCACGATTGTAGGAATTATACTTGTGCTTCTCATGATCGTGGGTTAACTTAATAGAAACTTTCTCCATAGATTTCTTACGATCGTGGAAAATATGTCCTTTTTCATGATCATAGGTTCTTTTTTTTCAGCAGCTCAACTTCCCTTCTCTTCTCTTGGTCCCTAGCTCAATCACAAAGATGTCCACCCTCCATTCTTACATCAAAATGATCAATTCCTACCCTAAACTAATATCAAACACAAAAAAACAACCATGAAAATCAAGCTAAACAAAAACACGCAAAACAAGTCCTAAAATACAATAATACTAACCTATCATTCAAGAAACACATACCAAATACCTAGAAAAACACATAGTAATGCCCAACTATCAACTATAATGTATTCTTGAAGCATAATAGATATCATGAGAAGCATCTCTAATTTATAAATTTTAAACTAACTCTAAATATAGAGATTATTGTAGAATTCTCTCACTAAATCATGTGATATTGTGATATGGAAAAAGATACTTAAACGATTGACTTACTATAAGTAGGAGATAGTTGATTTATGCCCTATATTCATCTGACTGGCTGTAGTTTTAGTAACATAATTATTTAAATGTATTCTTTGTTTTATACTTAATTATATATATCTGATTAATTCCATGGGATAAATATACATTGCAAATAAAATTATAATGAATCATAATTATGAAATTCTTATTTCATTTATAGATTATCCCTAAATTATTCATAACCACTGTTCTATTGACAGTGGACATTAATAGAGCATAAAAGACTAGCACATTTTATATTTCTTCCTTATGAAGGAAGCATTCGATATTATCGATTAAAGTATAGAGATACTTAAACAAATATGTGGGTACTTATTATAGAATAAGATTATTAAATTGGCCTCATATAAGAATTTTATTTAAACATTACTTATATGTCTACGAAAATTGTTATTATGATGATTATATAACTGATCCTTTGACTTGAGATCTCCAAAGCATCTCATATCGGGATTGTTATGTTTTGATACTACTTATGACTTAGTTAAAGGTAGCCCAAACCTTTAAGAAAAAAAATAAAAAATAATGTCCAATTCAAAAGGTATGGGCTTTTATATGATGTCTTTATGATGTTATTGAAAATACAAACCTCTTAGATGGAGTGTTCAAGTAGTTACATGATAACCAATCATCATCTACTTCTTATACTACTCATATATCATTATTGATGACAATCTTTCTTACATACCATTTAAGGATAAATTTCATAAAATTGAGTTAGAATTGTAAAAGTTTTATAGATCGAATGCTTGAAATTAGTTTCATGAATTTTTTTAAATAGACACAAATCTCTTTTCATACAGGCTTGTTTTTAAGTGCAGATCTCTTATGGCATATATATCCTTCAAGAACACAATCACGTTTGTAGTGTAACGACATTATATTAAACTACACGTAGTTTAAGCCTAGGTTTAAAAAATTATTTAAAAATGTATGATAATTTGTACAGTCATCTATGATTGTCTTGAAATTATTTTTGAATCATATTTATCATTTAATTCTTTGTGAAAATTGATGTGATTGATGGCACCTATATGTAATTACATTTCATGATGGAAGCTTTGAACAATATGAATAATTCCAATGATTTTGTGTAAATAAATAAAAGGATAGGGTATTGAATGATACCATATAAATGCATTTAATCTCATTGATGGTTGAAGAAATGAAGAAGGGAAATTGAACAACTACTACCTTTTCCAAATCTAGTTGGAAGAAAATTAAGATAGTTCTTCCAAAAAAATTGGTAAAGACTATACTGATGTTCAATTGAAGAATAAGTATAATGTATTAAGGGCTAGATTAAATAAATTCAAGAACTTACTCAAAGAAACATGAATCGCTTATAACTCCTTCACTGATGAAGTCAACGCTACAATTGAGTGTTAGGAAATTTTATTTAAGGTAAAATACATCGTTATTTATTAATATATCATATTATATAATATTTGTTCTTATATTTTCTTTTCATCATTATAGGTGCATAAAATGACTCACAGATTTAAGAAAAAAGGATGCAAAGAGTTTTTATATTAGTGTCATATTTTTAGGGATATTAGGGCAATTAGTTTGTGTGCACATCTATTAACTAAATTTCCGTCGAATAGTATAGAAGAGGAACATAGAATTAATGTTGATGAAGATTTCTCATATAATGAAAAAGGAGATCAAGTTATAAGTTCTCCATCTATGGAAAAGAAATTTCTTAAGAATAATAAGGTAATTATGATTGGTGAACAATTTAAAAAAAGAATGATTTACTTAAGAAAAAAATGATCGAAATATCATCTAATGCGGAGAATGGATATGGAGCTTCATCAATTAATCAAAACAGTAATATAATGATGGAATTTTTTAATTCCTTACATGGAATGAGTGTCGAGGGTTTGCATTATGGAAAAGTCGTAAAGACTTTACATGATTCTTCACTTTCTAGTGATATTTTTATAAAGATGATAGATGCAAGGAAGCTAGATTGGATCATATCATTTTAGTTATATTTTTATGTTATTGTATATCAAATTCTTATTGATTTGATACCTTGATATTAAGAATTATTCCATGGTTTGAAAACTTTAAGTATATGTTTTTGTAAGAATATTTTATATAAAGCTTTTGACTTAATTTTCTTATTAATTATTCAATGCCAGTATTTAAGATACTTGGCTTCCTTATCAGATTTCAAATCAGAATCTGATGATGAACGAATAAAGGTAGTTATTATTTCTCTAGTTAGAGAAGAGAACAAATATTTTTATTTACAAAAGTAACCATATAGCAATTTTGCCCTATTAGGTCATGATTGGATATTAGAACTTTTGAATGAGAATCTTATAAGGATTTATGAGATCTTAAGAATAAACAAGATAATCTTCTTAAGCTTATATGATGAGTTGAAGAGTTTAGAGAGCTTAAAAGTCATTTGACTGTGGAGAAATAGGTATCAATTTTCATGATGACTATAATGTATAATGAGATAACTAGAGTTCATGCAAAATGTTTTCAACATTCAACCTAGACAATTTTGAAGTACTTTTACAAAGTCTTATATACAATTAACAGTTTTGTAAAAAGAGTTATTACTTCACCATCCTTTACCGTTACACCTCCTAAAATTAAACATAATTTAAAACTCTTTTCAAATTTTTAGGTGCATTCATATATTTAATTACAATTATTATTATTTCCTTATGATTACTAATTATTCTATTTTTTTTGTATAGGAGCAATAGATGGTACACATATTGATGCACATATTTCTGTTGATGAAGAAATACTATATAGGGGTAAAAGAGTTGATCTAACCCAAAATATTAAATGATCTTGCTCATTTGACATGTGCTCCAAATATATAATGGCCGGATAAGAAGGTAATGTTAATGATTCTTGAGTTCTTTTAAAAATAGTAGCAAATTTAGCGAACCAATTTTCTATACCTTGATAAGGTATTACATTATTTTAAATAAACATAGTAATTACGATTATTTTTAGTAACTTCTTGTTAATATTACATTTTTTATACATTAGGTAAGTTCTTATTAGTTGATTTAGGCTACATCAATATGCCCTAATTTCTTTCACCATATTAAGGAGAGAGATATCATTTATGAGAATATAAAGGAAGAGGAAGATCTTAAGGTCGACAAAAATTGTTTAACTACGAGCATTCTGCATTAAAAAATGTTATCGAAAGATGTTTTGGTGTTAAAAAAGTAAGATTTCCTATATTTTCAAACATGTCAAGTTATGATACAAAGAAACAAAAATATATCTTTGTTGCTTGTTTTGTTATACACAATTATATTAGAATGCATAGACAAAGCGATGAATTATTTGATAATTATGTATGGAAAATAAAGAACGAAATAGGGAAATTGAAAATGAAGATGCAAGTTCTCAAGTAGAATATAATATCATTCCAGCACAATTGTAAAGCATGTCTCGAAAGCAGGATGAAATTGCTAGACAAATAAACAATCGTGGAATAATTATATTAGTTCTAACTGTTGCGGTCTAAACAGAACAATATAAATTAAATTTTATCTAGACCAATTTAGAGGCAAGTGCACCCCGTCGACAAG
>JANKYE010000002.1:31757641-31767904 GCA_032467995.1 Erythroxylum dillonii
TTTCAAATTCTCTCACTTTCTTTCTTTATTTCTTGATTTTCCACTCCCATTTCAATCAACCAATTCTCTTAAACTTTTATAACCTATACAAATCGACTCAAATATTGAAGTCATCAAAACTAAACAATTCTTTTCTCGTAAATTTTCTTAATTTCATCAAATTTTCTTAAATTCATAAATTTTCCCACTAATTTCTTTCTCGTTTAAATTCATTTTAATATTTCTAATTTTCAACAAAAGTTCGGGGTCCAACAGTAGTGGCCCTATGAAATCTATCCCCCAAACGTCAAAAAGTTCATCCTCCAAATTTTCTTGCATCCTTAAAAAGTG
Source organism: Erythroxylum dillonii (assembly GCA_032467995.1). Classification (NCBI taxonomy): domain Eukaryota; kingdom Viridiplantae; phylum Streptophyta; class Magnoliopsida; order Malpighiales; family Erythroxylaceae; genus Erythroxylum; species Erythroxylum dillonii. Next base: position 31,757,972 of record JANKYE010000002.1, read on the forward strand.
TAGGCTAATGGAATACCGCTTAGAGAACCTTTGCTGTCATCTTTTCAGAACTGAAATGACCTCCATAGGGAGATGTATGGCAGCGATTTAGGACAACTTCTACTTCTTCATTTGGTAAACATCTTCGAATCACTGCATCACCACAACGCTTAAAAATAAAAGATTCCTCCCATATATAATGCTTGAGCTCCAAAAGAACTTCTTTTTCTGCTAGAAAGTCAATTCAGGTGGCAAGACTCCTGAAACAAGATAATTCATATAGTCAGCATACCATAGAATTTGTAATGTTGCTGCAACAATTTTTTATAGTGAACAGTACAGTTCTGGTAAATCTGCACAGCAGAACAAATGCTCATCGCTGAAGGAGTCATTAATCGATGGTTCTTCTTAAAGGGGTTCCTTCTGATCTGTAGTGAGCCTCGAAAGGTGATTTGCAACCCAATTCTTAGCTTCCTTTTTGTCACGAACTTCGAGGTTGAATTCTTGAAGGAGAAGGACCCATCTTATAAGCCTTGGTTTAGCCTCCTTTTTCGCAAGTAGATAGCAAATGGCTGCATGATCCGAGTATACTATCATTTTCGAGCCCACGATATATGACCTGAATTTATCCACTGCAAAGACTACAGCTAGCAATTACTTTTCAGTCATGGCATAATTGATTGGAGCATCATCTAATGTCTTGCCCGCATAATAGATCACATGGGCCACCTTGTTGCTTTGTTGGTGTAAAACTGCTCTCACAGCATAATCTGAAGCGTCACACGTAATTTCAAAGGGGAGGGACCAATCCGGGGGTTGAAGAATAGGTGGCGAGGTTAAGGCTTGCTTAATTATGCAAAAAGCATCAAGACAAGATTGATTGAAATTGAATGACACATCATTACTCAGCAAATTAGTTAAAGGCTTTTCTATATGGGAAAAATCTTTAATAAACTCCTATAAAAGCTTGCATGTCCCAAAAAACTTTTGATCTCCTTAACTGAAGTTGGTGGAGGTAGATTCGCTATCACTTCGGTTTTAACCTTATCCACTTCTATTCCATAATTGGAGACTAAGTGACCTAGGACTACTCCTTCTCGTACTATGAAATGGTACTTCTCCCAATTCAAAACTAGATCAACCTCTTCACACCTACTTAAAACCTTGGCAAGATTAGATAAACAAGAGTCAAACGTTAGTCCATAAACAGAAAAGTCGTCCATGAAGACTTCCATAATTTTCTCAATAAAATTTGAAAAAATCACTGTCATGCAACGCTGAAATGTAGCTGGTGCATTACACTGGCATTCTTCGATATGCGAAGGTACTATAGGGGCATGTGAAAGTAGTTTGCTCTTGGTCATTAGGGTGAAAGGGAATTTGAAAAAAAAACTAGAGAAGCCATCCAAATAGCAAAAATAATCATGTTTAACAGGTCTTTCCAAAATTTGATCAACGAATGGCAAAGGGAAGTGGTCTTTACTGGTGGCCTTGTTCAATTTTCTATAATCTATACACATCCGACATCCCGTAACTGTCCTAGTTGGTGTTAGTTCGTTACCTTCATTTTTCACAACTGTTAGACTTCCCTTCTTGGGCACACAATGGACGGGGCTTACCCAATTACTATCGAAAATGAGGTATATAATACCTGCAGCTAATAGCTTTAAGACCTCTTGCTTAACCATGTCCTCCATGTTTGGATTTAGCTTCCTTTGATGTTCAATTACAGGTTTTGCATCATCCTCTAAGTGAATTCTATGTGTATAGAAAGACGGGCTGATTCCCTTCAGGTCTAAAATTTTGTACCCAATTGCTTGCTTATGTTCTCTAAGCACTCTTAAAAGAGCATTAACAATGATTAGATAGGTCGAATTAGGGCCCATAAATTCATACCTAAGGTTAGGAGGCAACGGTTTCAATTCCACATTTGGAGGTTCTTCTTTGCTCGAATCAGGTGATGGTTTTAGTTCAGGTTGCACAGGTTGTGTAAATCTTTACAAACATTATACATCGAGCATCTGTGCGAATTGAAAGACTTCTGACTCCTTTTCTATAAATTCTGTATTACCCCCTGTAGTTGCTACAGCCTTTACTAAGCAGTGTTACAATGAATCCTTTGGATGAGATTTTCTGAATTCAGTACCAACTAGCTTGTCAATAAGGTCCACCCTTAAACAAGAATCTTTTTCATCCATAGCCTTCATTGTCTTTCCCAAATTAAACTCAATTTCTTCCTCTCCTACTCTCAGAGTCATTTTTCATTCTTAACATCTATGATTGCTCCAATTGTGGCTAAAAAGGGTCTCCCAAATATAATGGGTATGTTAGTATCCTCCTCCATTTCTAGCACAGCGAAGTCTACCAGGATAAAAAAGACCTCCAACCTTGATAGGCACATTTTTCAATATCCCAATGGGAAATTTTATAGACTTGTCGGCTAGCTGCAATGATATGGTGGTTGGTTTAAGCTCTCCGATGTCCAATTTCTAACAGATAGATAATGGCAATAATATCACACTTGCCCCCAAATCGCATAATGCAATCCTAATTGTTATAGTTCCAATTTGGCAAGGTATCGAGAAACTTCCTGGATCTTGAAGCTTGGGAGGGAGTTTGTTTTGAAGAATAACACTTGATTCCTATGTAAGAGCCACAGTCGCATATTCCTTTAGTATTCTCTAGATGGATGAGATTTCCTTTAAGAACTTGGCATAAGTAGGGATTTGGGTAAGGGCTTCCGTAAAGGGGATGTTAATATAGAGCTTCTTCAGGATGTCAACAAATTTTCCAAATTGCTGGTCTAGCTTAACTCTATGAAATCTCTGAGGGAATGGGATTGGTTGCTTATATGGTGGTGGTGGTATATATTTTTTGGCTCAGGTGATTGTTGCACAGGTTGTGCGTTAGATTGCATTGGCTGTGTATCCTAGTTTGTTCCTTCAGATTCCTTTTCAGCTTTGTTCTTCTGTGCCATAAGTTCCAAAACTTCCACTCCTTAGTACCACTACCTTGCTTTCCTTAGCAACCTCTGGTTATGCTGGTAGCTTACCCTTGTCAAACCTTAGTGATGTGGCTTGCTGTGCAATCTGAGTCTCAAGTATCTTATTATGGACCGTCAATTGGTCCATTCAGGTAGTAAGTTGCTAGATCAAGTCTCCTTGCTTCTGCATAAAAGGTTTCTATCATTGATTCATGATTAGACTTAGGTTCAGGTGGCTAGAGTTGAGTTTGTTGTCTCAAGCTTGGGAAACTTAGGGAGACACAGTTTTGTTGTTGTTGGGTCTATTAGTAATGCTGTTGATTTTATGAGTAATGGTTTTGGTTAGGGAAAATTTGGGGTGGCTTGGATTGTTGAGACCATGAGAAATTTGGGTGGTTTCGCCATTTAGGATTGTAAGTGTTTGAGAAAGCTCTAGATTGGTTCTTCTGCCCATAATTTCCCACAAAATTCATATTTTCAGCCCCAAATTATTGCCCAATGTTCTGAAATTTTGTACCCATACTCAACCCAAAATCCTAATCCTGTAAGGCATTCACATTACTCATAACAGCTGCGGCAAACTTATCTACTTTCCTTGAAAGAGCTTCAAATTTTGAATTTAACAAGGTAAAGGCATCCAATTTGAAGACTCCCTGAGGTTTCTTCCCTTCTTACTTAACCTCTTTCCGGTCATTATTCCACTGATAATTGTTGTAGGCAATTTTCTCCAATAACATATAGGCCTCGTCTTCATTCTTGTTCATTAAATCACCTCCAGCCACAGCATCTATTGTACTTCGCATAACCGGAGAAACTCCATTGTAGAATATTTGCATAATCATCCACTTCGGGACACCGTGATGTGGACATTTGCGTTAAAGCTTTTTATACCTCTCCCATGCTTCATACAACAACTCATCTTCTTTAGGTTGAAATGAGGTAAGCTCAATTCTGAGCTTTGTCGTCTTCCCAGGTGGAAAATACTAAGCCATAAAAGTCATGGACAACTTTTGTTAATTGTTTATCGAACTAGGTGGTAATGAATGGCGCCAATCCTTAGCCCAATCTCTCACAGAAAAAGGAAACAATCGAAGCCTTATAGCATCCTCAGGTACCCCGTTCTGCTTTAACATTTCACAAATCTACAAAAATTACTGCAGGTGGACATGTGGGTTTTCTGTTGGTGCCCTCCGAACTAATTCTGTTGCACCATCTGTACAAGGCCAGGTTTTAACTCAAAATTATCTGCTTGCACAAGAGGCCTTGTAATGCTTGGGAAAAATTCCCCAAAATTTGGGACCGCATGATCCCGCATAGTTCTCTGATTTTGTTCAGCCATTTCTGATTCGACTGTCTCTTCTGTTGAAAAAGTTGTAGTAAATTCAGGTTCGATATGGCGTTCCTGCACAGGCTGTGTGTTAGATGCTCTTGCCCATGCTTTTCTAGCTTTTGCTTCCTTCCTTAGTGCCTTAGTTGTCTTCTTGATTTCAGAATCAAATAATAATTCTTCTGCACTGACAGACTTTCGCATAAACTAAGTATATCACAGCAAGATCAAAAGCAAGGTACAAAAAATGCAAAAATAAGAAGTAAAGAACAAATAAAAAAATTAATTCTAACAAAATCTATTAACATAAAATAAAAAAGAAAAGAAAAAATGTCCAATTTATCCAAACAATCGGTCGCCTAATATTACTCAGGGATTACTCCCCGACAACGGTGCCAAAAAACTTGATGCAACTCCACAAGTTCACGGGTCTCAAGTAGTAAAGTATAATATCGTCCCACAGGACATAATTGTGTAAGTACTAGGCTTGGATCACTCAATTAATTGGCCTAAGCAGTTATGTAGGATTGGGGGATTAAAATAAAAAATTTAACTATCAAAAATAAAAAAAATCAAAGTTAAAGAAAATTTTGAATATCTCTAGGGGTTAATCCGAATAGAATGGGGTCAGCTTCAAGGATGGTTCCACTTTTAGCATTTTCTATGGACTTTACCTGAATAAGGCGAATTTTGGTTGATAGAAGGTTAAGCTTAGATTTTCTTAAATCCTTTTTCAAGGTATCAAAGGAGTATTATGCAATAATCCTAATCTACTATCGTAGCCTAGCAATCAAGAATAACCATTAAGTTCTTGCTAACCTAGTTTTCTCTAATAAATTCAGTTTATGTCTAAATCTGAAATTTATAAGTTCAATGTTTTGGAGTTCCGTTATCAATTTTTGCCTATCGGTTCTTCAATTAACAACTAATGTTAAGTAATTGTTGGCCAAACATAATACCAGTAAAATTAATCTTAAAACAGAGAAATCAAACTAAGAAACTCATACTCATAAATCAACCAAGATTTAATCTATAAAAAATTAGCTAAAAAGTTTTTTCCCCAACCTTTAAGCTTCGGGGAAGCTACTCACTCATGGTAGAATGAAAACCACATAAATCACAGTCAACAATCATCATAAGAGACAACAGAAAATAAACAGAGGATGAATGGGTTTTTGGGATCTCCCTCTCTGCGCTTCTGCTCTATCGCGTTTCTGCGTCTCCCCTCCAGCTGTCACATTGATGCTTCCTTCCTTGCTTTGTCTTCGTATTCTCTATGTTGTCCTCTGCCACCAGCTCATGTTTTTCTTTATGCCACCACCAGCTCTAACATGTTTTTAGGGTATTGAGTGGTGTGCACCAGTCCTCCTTGCCACAACTACCAACGTCCCCCTTCCTCTAGCTTCCAGCTCACGTTATTTCACTAACCAGCTGCCAACGTTTAATTGTAATCTCCTCAGTGGTTGTTTTACATGAGTAATGAGTGTATGTTGATGGTGCAACATGAGTGGAGAGGATTACGGTGAGTGGCTATTCACGTTTTTGAGAGTTGGTCCCCCTTGGTGTTTGCGTGGTGCTTCTATCTTTAGTGGTCAGTTGTGGTTTGCTCCTCTTCAACGTGATTGGTTTGGTGGGTCTCCTCCTATAGCGTTGTGGTTTAACGTTATTCTCCCCCCAAAAACACGGCTGCCTTCTGTTTGTATTTTTAATTGTGGTCTGCATCGTTGTTCTCCACTTTCTGCTTTGTGTGGGTCAGCGTGTCTATGTTGGTGGTCTCCTCCTTGCCTGTTGTTCACGCTTGGTTGCGTGATGTCCCACCATTTTTGTTGCTTTCTGTGTGTTGGCGTGGTCTGCTGGTATTTATTTGTGTGATTTTTGTGCTCAGCCGTCCTCTTTTCTCTAGCCAACTGCGTCGTTATGTTGAGCCTCCACCTAATGTCTACGTGGTCTGCGTTATTTTGTTTTTTCTCTTGTGCGTCCCCCTGTAGCCATGCCTCAAGCTCCTCTCTTCCCTCTGCGACAACGTTTTGGACTGCTTAAAGCTACTTCTTTTCTTTTGTTTTGCCTTGGACTGTTGTGGTTTTTTTACAACTAAATTCAAGTGCATTTCCTACAAATTAAACATGAACAATTATAAATGCAAATTCAGGTGAACTAAGCAATTTAGCAAGTAAAATATAGGTAGAACCTAATGACTGTATGCAAAAATTAAGGAAAAATGCCACTCATTTCAATGAGAAAAATGCCTTCAGCAAGAGATTTAAGGAATTATATGTTAGTTGCCCATACCATCAAATTCCTTAGCAATTATATGTTAGTTGCCCATACCAATTAATTTAGAAAATTTTGAGATTTATTATGACTATTTTAATATATTTTAGACTAACTGCTTGAATTTTGAAAATTGTTCTTTTTTAACCAATGATCAAAGTTACAACTGGATAAGATCCTTCTTTTAAATTGGAGTTAAGTAAAATTGAATTTATCACTTTAATACTTAGTGAACTTATTTTGATTCCTTGTTAAATTTAGTTTATTTGTTAATTAATCACAAATCCCTATTTTTGTTTTATCAATTAAAATTAACAAACCAGATTTTAGTTCTCTTGGGATTCAACTTAGTTCCACGACTATTACAAGAGCTTAATGAGCCAACATTAATTTTGAGAGCTTCAATAACCTGTTTTATATTTTATCGTTATTGTTAAGGATCTATTTTAGTTTCTTAATTTATTTGATTTATTTTACAGTTTACTACTAGTGTCTTATGTTGTATGACTCATTCTTCTTAAACAAGTGAATTGAAATGTTATCCAAAATTTGAGAAGACAGTGCATCGTTTAAGCACAAAGACTAAGAAAGGAAAAGGTCATTAACTTTCAAAGGTGAAAGTAGAGAAAGATATAACAATTGGTAAAGATTCTAATATCTAAGAAGTTGAAGAAAAGATGGAAAATTATAACACTAGATCATTAAGGAAGTTAGTTACACCAAATTTGATTCAGTAACTCTTATACATAAGATTTCCAAATGTTGAGGTAAATTTAAAACTGAAATCTAGTTTGATTCACTACTACCTATTTTTCGTGGTTTTGTAGGTGAAGATCCACATATACACTTGAAAGAATTCTACCTTGTTTGTTTTGGAATGAAGCCACAAGTAGTACTAAAAGAGAATCAACTTTAGAACCCTTCCATCCTCATTGAAAGATAAGGTGAGTAATTGCCTTTTATTACCTTCCCTTCGACTTAGTGACAACATGGAATAAAATTAGAAGATTATTTCTAGAGAAGTTATTTTCTTGCATCATGACCTACCAATATAAGAAAGGAGATATATCGAATAAGACAATTCATTAGAGAAAGATTACATAAATATTGTGAGAGATTTAAGGAATTATATGCTGACTATTTATACGATCAAATTCTTGAGCAACATTTAATTCAATACTGAAGGGATTAATAGGTAGGAGTATGATAGATTCAGTAAGTAGGGGAGCTTTGATAAATAAAACTCTAGAAGCAATATGACAATTAATTTCAAACATAGTCTAAAATTTTCAAAATTTTGGGACAAGGATGGATGGAATTGTTAATTGCATAAATAAGGATTGTACAACTAACCTTGAGCATAAAATTTCATATTTAACTGCTCTAGTTTATCAAGTGTTTATAGGTCAATTACAATCAGTATAAGTGTGCAAAATATGCTCATTCCTATGCTACTCCTCCCTGTGTAGTGCTAATAAGCCCTATTTCAATGGCTGCTCCACTATATTGGGTGATCCCCATCTACACCCAATGTTGCTTCCACCATAAGAAAAACGTTGCTTAGCGACGGAAATTACCGATGATAAATATTTGTATTTCGTTAGTAATATTAATTAGTGACGAAAACAACAGACGGACAAAGGCTTCGTTAAAACGCCCGTAGGTAAATTTACCGATGCATTATTATAGCTCCATCGATAAATTTACCGTCAAATTTGAAGTAATCCGTTGGTAAAATTACCTACGGACATAAGTATTCCATCGTAATATTCACCGACGGTATTATTTCAACGTCGGTGATATTCCGACGATTGTGGCTGACCATCGGTAAATATTAGTTCAGAATATCTTGACAGTTTGCAATATTACTGATGGAACAAAGAGTAACTGTCGATAAATATGTTGTACTTTACCGACGGTTTATGTTTTCCGTCAGTATAGTGTAATATAATTTACCGACGTAATTTTTGTTTCCGTCGATAAAGTAAATTAATTTTTTAAAAACATCCCTACATTAAATTTTATTTCATGATCTTATGATTAATGCATAATTTCAACAGTTATGAATTATTTGTGCATAATATTTTAATTTGTTTAAACAGAAAGTTTATTGTTGATATAAAGTTAAAATTATCTTGATTGATAATGAAAACATTATAGTGTACATAATAATTATTTGTAATTCAAAGCAAATGACTAAAACAATCCTAATGTCCTGGTGACCACGGGTGCTCTAAGGTGCTACTACCCCTCACCTTCAACTCATCAATCTTACGTCTCAGCTAAGCTATGTAGTCCATTAATGTGTCCACTGTGGTCTAAAGCCGATTGACTGGATCGGTTTGCGACTATCTACTAAATGCTACTGTACTGGATGTGGAGGATTGCGAATAACATGTATTCGCAAATGAGTCTAGCCTGAAAATCCTTCCACGACGATCCCTACCACTTACTGCATCAAGATACGTCTGACTCTCATCAACAGCTTGTTGGTGCTGAGGCTGTCGCTGAATGGTTTCGTATATTTGGTTCTATTAGGAAGCAATGTTTATATTAGTAAGAGATAATTATTAGGAAATAATATTAAAGCATTAATTTCACATACATTCAGTTCTCTACATCGGTTGTTGACGAATACCGTGGTAATTTGCAATGGTTTGTTACCCATCACCATTTCCTTATTTTCTTATAGTGTTCAGGACCTTGGTTATTTAGTAGACATCTCCTTTCGATCCTTGTCTCCTATGTACCATTTTTATATTTTGTATAACATCCAAGTTGAAGGCAACTATAGTACTAAACAACCTTATCAATAATAGCCTCCCAAAGACTTGTATCCTCTTAACCAATTGTGTCACATAGGGCCTGATGCATATCATCCCTATTTTCTACTCCTAACATCAAGAAAACTAAGCTACAATATGTGATAGACATATCGACATCCTCTCGCTTATACTCCATAGGTAGAAAACATCCAAATTCCTGACCACTCTGAAACTACACCCTTCCCACTCAGTGTAACTCAGAAGGTCGCGGATGTACCTGAGTATGGGATATCATAGGTAGACAACTTAGACTTATTTGAGTTATAGTCTAACTCTTCATTGATGTTTCGTCAAAAGTGGCAAGAATATATCCCATATGAAAAATCCATCTAGAGGGCCCTGTACTATTGTGTATCTATGAAGTCTTTCAAATGTATATATGGATCTTCAAATATAATGTAATAGCCCAGACCACTCGTGTAGCGCCCCCTTACCATAGAGTATCCACCGGAACGCCCGTAGGTCACTCCAGTACATATCCTACGATAAGAGACCACTACTGACAACCACCACTAAACTCCTCATGGCATCACAATAATAAACAGTAA
>JANKYE010000002.1:31772227-31782560 GCA_032467995.1 Erythroxylum dillonii
TTCAATGCGTACAGATATATGGTGGAGTTTTTATGAACAACATTCTAGGCCTCTGGACCGTCCTGGCAATCATTTTGGTAAAAGGTCTAACCTGGGATTATTCCGCTGAAGTCCTTGTTACGGTTGTGGTTGGTGCCATAATAGGTCTTCTTGCCTATTTACGCACCACTTACCAACTTTGGACAGCCATCCTAGCATTTTCCCTCTATCCATTATCTCTATTACTGTTTTATGTCCTTCACTCTGTTATAGGCTGGAATTAGAAAATTTGAAATTTCGACAGATGGAAAACTGTTGTAGCTAAATGTATGATGTATTCCTTCAGTAAATAAAATAAAAAGGAAAACGGTTGAGGAAAATACTAGACAAATTTATTTCATGCACCCTTTTGATAGTTCAGTAATTGGTTTACAGAATGACTAATTATCCCCTTTTGAAGCTTGATCATATAATAGATTTCTTCCTTCAATCACTCGTGGAAACTAAATTGATATAGTATATATACAGAGATTGTTTTTATCTTCTATTTTTAATTTGAAGTCAAGCCATGGCAGCTAGAGCTTCAAATTCAGATCAATGCGTTCTCCTCTTCCATTCTTAAAGTTTGTATTGGTCACGCCAATCTGCTCCGGTGACAGTAATATGCTGCCAAAAGGTTCCCTGTAAGTTGAGCACTTTGCTTGTTGCCTGTTACTGGACACCTCCATGCTTTCCTTCATCGTGATTAAAAAAAAATTAACAAAAGCAAATACTGATTAATACACGGTAGGAACTTGAAGGAAGATATAGCGTATTAGGTAGGTAATTTGCTATTAATGACATGGATTTCTTACTTGGAAAGGCGAATGACTGAAGTTGGAAAGCTGGTGTTGATGAGAGGTATTCGTTAACGCCGTCTCAGGTATTAATGAAGGAAGGGAATTGACATCTCCTGTTTTTTTCAACCCTCTGGAATAGGTAGAGCATATATACTAAGCGAGTGTTTTAATCATCGACTTCAGGACTCGTCGTCCCCACAGCATATCAACTTATAAACATTTTTGGTCTGGAGGGTCGATGTTATTTAGATCAAGTCAATAATTCATTCTATTTCTTTCAGACTCGTTGAAACAAGATGTTCCACGTCGATATAACAGCATTGGAAAATTTCTAAATGTTAGGTTATTAGATGTGAACATACTATTAACTACTGGAGTCTGGAGACGAAAGAGTAAACTAACCTGGAAGTTGTGCCATTGAATTGAGAAGTAAATAGAGTAGAATTATTTGTAGAAGATGACATTGATGGGTAAATGTGAGTTGAAGCTTTTGGAATCGGGCAGGGGAAAGGAGGCGGAAGAGGGATCTCCATCAATGACGTGCGGGATCGCTTTGCTCCTTGCATCTGTAGTAAATATCACCAAATTCCACATCACAAACTTTGATCTTAAACCCGAATTACATCATAAACTTTTGTTTCTGTACAATTATGTAGTAATTCTGATGTTTTGGAAACAGTATTTCTTAAATTTCGTGTTTCAGTAAATTCTTTAGAAGGTGGTGTTATTATTGTTGTTATGCAGTAATATTGCTCTAATAGTGAGTTGCAAGTTTTGGAGACTTAATCCCTAGCACTACTCTCAAAATATTCAATCTAATGCAGACATACAGATATGAGAACATTAAGGCCTGAATTGGGTTAATTTATTGCATCAAACCAAAACATATGAAAAAAGAAAAAATTGAAAAAAATAGATAAAACTATCATCTGTATTAAAGCAATAACTAAGATTTGCCTTGTGTTCCTCCAGCCGCACAGGAACGCGGTGATTATACAAAACTTGGTTTTGCAGGAACTCTATCCCATGATACAATTCAACGGGTGAGGACGTTGAGATTGATGGCACAGAAGAATGCTGCAAAAATTAACCTAGCAAGTTAGGCACAATATTACAAGAGTCAACTGAGATATAAAATTTGGAAACATCTGATAATAAGTAACCTTATTTTTATTTAGTAAAAAAAGATTATTTCCTAAGCAAGAGTCATACGACATTTACAAAATTCATTGAAAAGCTCAAAAAGAAAACTTTCTTTCTATAAATTAGCACTTCAAAATAATTTTTGCATACCATTGAAGGTGCTGATAAGTAGTGGCTTTGGCTTCCTTGCGATAGAGCAGAGGAGGGAAATGATATTTGGTTTGATAGATTTGGAAAGTTCACGGTAAACTGAGACTGATTGGACGGAGACAATCCAATGCAAGACTCACAAGGGTTCCACACTGTAGACAACGTGTTATCCCCGCTACCGTTGACGGCAAGTAATCTTGTCCTTTGTGGTGGACTCAGATGTTTAGGTTGGTGTTGATATGAAGTTGAAAGTGGTGAAACTAAAGACAGCCCTTCATCTTTGGTTCCGTCGAATTTATCAATTCTTTTCTCTTCTCTCAACATCTTCTCTAGTTCCGCCACTCCTGGTCCTCTTCTCCTAACCCTTGGTCTCTTTGGCTTCTTTGGATATACAGTTTCACCATCATAACCACCGCTCCGGCCCCTGCCACCGTCATAGCCGCCGGCACCACTAGTAAGGCTGGTATTGCTACACATTTTTGTTTTATTTGGTGACCTTTGTTGTTAACTTGCTCCTGGTACACATCGAAAGCCCCGTTATCGATGCTTATAAATGTATATATAGCTAACCAAATGAAGCAAAACCCAATGGAAAGAATTCACATGAAAGTTTAACAAGAATCCCCAGATTTCTCAAGATCCACAAATTTATATCAGGTAACATATAATTCAATTCAAAACGCCGAGATATACGGAAAGGAAAATCTGAGAGGATGAGGAGGTGAAAGCGGCTACTCTTACGTTAATCAAGATGTAGAAAGCTATGAAAATCCACGCGTGTTTGTAGCTAGAAAAGATCTTGTAAGTGGAGAGCGAGCATCTACACGACTTAGCGTAAGTTTCTCTGGAAATTTCGTTTGTCCGAGAAGGAAAATCAAGTAGGATGTTTTAAAAGCACTGGAATCCAATAATTTTTCAGAATCTACTTATTTCTAGTTCATCAAGTTTCTCTCTTTTTGTCGACCTGGAAACATCACCAAGATGTGCACCAAAGATAGCTGAGCTGCAAACTCTGAACAGAATATGTATACATTATTATTATTATCATCATCATCTCAAAATCTATGCAAATCATGCGATATTTTGGGAGTTGGTTCTTAATAATTACCTAGACAGTAACAGCTTTCAGATTTCAGAACACAATTTCGTGTTAAATAAGTCGCATCCAACAATTTTCAAGTGCAGAAATGGATAGGAGGAGAACAGGCAAGAAAAAATCTCCAAGATGGCAACCTTAACTAATAGTGTATCTTTCACTAAGATCCAGTTTAATGGGTTTATTTAATTATTTAGCAGTTGCTTAATAAAATAGTGATCAAATGTTCTCCTGAGATATATGAGATTGATCCTAAGATTCAAAATAAATTTGAGATCACTAGCATAACTCATACTTGGAAGTCCTTGATAGAGACAGAATATGATTTTTTTTTGGGTACATCGGAAAAGTTAAAAAACAAAAAATTAAAAAAAAATTATTCTCTCAAAAAGCACACTAGCATCAGCAGCTAGGTCTAGTAAGAGATCTGGAGGCAGTGAAACACATTCTTGAAATTCCTGTCGATTTCTGCTTCCTCGTTTAGTAAGAGAATCTGCTACTCGATTTCCTTCTCTTAGAGAATGGCGTCATAGAATATCTCAATCTCAATTCTTACAAACAATGATATCAGCCAAAGGGTTAAACAATCAATCATCACTAGATATCAACCGAAGGGCCTTTAAGGAGTCCGATACTACCATAATTTTTTGAAACCCAGTACTTCGAGCTATTTGCAGCCTTATCTGTATGGCCAATAATTCGGCCGCCATACTTATCGCAACTCCAATATAGCCAACAAACCCACGCAACTAGCGTCCATAATGATCTCTAAAAACACCTCCAATTCCAACGACTCCAGGAAACATATGCGTGTTATGGAAACATATGCGTGTTATGCATACGTATGATACGTAAAATGCTATTTTACCAGGAAAAATGCCTTTGTAAAAAATATTTATCCTCTTTATGCGGTATCACTATTGTAACAAAACAACAATAAAAGATTTCTATTAAATGATCTTTCATTAAAGGGAAAAGTGACGGAATCGGACGACGAGGAGAGGAAGATACAAGCGGGATTGAATCGCACCAGAGAGGAAAAATAAACGGCTTCACTTATGAACGACGTTTTGCTGTCTTTGAAAAGCTATGAACAACGAATATAAGCAATATTTTGCCTATTTTATTCATTATTGTGTTTTTATATATAGTCTAAAATTATCCATCTACGGTAGTATATAACTTGTATTTGTTAGTTTATGCTATTTAGATGAATACGAAAAAACCTAAAAAACCTATAAGATAAATATACATCGCAAATAAATTATGATGAGATTATAATTATGATATTTATATTGTATTCATGTATTATCTCTGACTTATTCCTAATCATTGTTTTATTGAGACTAGACAATAATAGAGTATAAAAAGGACTAAACACCTTTCATTTGTCCTTATGATAGTACATCTCATTAATTAAAGTACGAAGATACTTGAATAAACATTTAAGTGCTTGTTAGAGAAAATGTTTACTAAATTAACACCATATGAGTATTCCATTTGGAAATTACTAGTATGTCTATGTAAATTTATGTTATGATAATCATATAAGTGATCAGTTGACATAATACTTCCAAAGTTATCTTATATAAAAATTGTTATACTTTGATACTACTTATGACATGTTCTAGTTAAGGATAACTTAATAAGTATTCATTAGATATGACATGAAGTATTAGAAGTAGATGATTGATCAATACATGATTCATTACCCTAAAGTAATTAGAGAAATTTTTTTATTGTTCTCGATTAGTATTTATTTGAAAAATGTTAACCAAGGTGAAACGACACTTTGAAAATAGTTTTCAAATGTTATTAATTGAATCAATTATTAATGGTTGAGAACTAAAATGATTGGATTCTAATAGAGAAGGTATTAATTTCATGCTCTAAGTCTAATCGGAATATTGTATAATGAAAGGTTTGAATTATACCAAAAAAGCCATGCATGAAAACTTTAGTCAAAACCACTTTAACATTCTTAAATATTTGGGTGGTTATGATATGTTGCTAGACTCCAATCTTGATTTATGAATATAAATTATTTAATTAAAGAATTAAAGATAAATTAAAAGAGTTTAATTCTTTTAATCCTAAATATGATTTAGAATTATAATTTATATTCATTGTCAACATATTTAAAAACTTATGAATGGTACACAAAGAATGGATTGGAGAGAGAAAAGATATTTGAATCAAGTTGAACTTAATTTTAAAATTTGAGAAAATTTATTATTAAACATGAGATATTTAATAAATAAAGATCAATATAAGATGTTGAATCTTGTTTGGGCATATTTAGTATTTAATTAGAATTATTTTTAATATTTATCAAAGTTTAATTTAAATTAGAATTTAATTTCAATTAATTAATTACTAACATGTCTATAATATATTATAAATAGGTTTAAGCTCTAAGGGGGCTAACACTTCTCACCTAACCCTCTTTGCAACATTGTAAAGTTTGCTCAACACATTGTATGGATACTTTTAGAGGCCAGGCACTTATATGGTTATGACGGTTAAGATGAACCGATTTCAGAAATGGATCCAAGAAAATGATAAGAAAAAGATAAAGCTTCACAATAAGGTATGAATTATAGTTCTTCCTTTATTATAATCTATGCATTAATCATTTATAGTTTTAAAGTGATACTGGCTTTTAGGAAATTAAAATAACAAAAGTTTCGCAATTATTTCGTTGTGTATGGGATTGGATCTTGGGTTGATTTTCCAACAATAGTATTATAGATGACTTTAATTCTATAATTTAATTAAAATTACTTGATTGGTATGGATCTGGTCAAAATTAAGGCTTAAAAGTTATTTTAAATATATTATCCTAATGTTGATTATTAAAACGAATTACCTTTTTATTTTGTGTTTTTTAGAGAATCATGCTTTCCTGACTTACGTTATTATCGTTTATAAAAGCCAATAATTGATGCTCTTTGGTTTTATTATTTTGGAAAACAATAATGCATGGTTATTTTTGTTTAAAGGTTTTGGAAACCTTATGATATGTTTTATAGATTTGAAAAATCATGGTTGTGAAAAACAATTGCATATCCTTTTAGAATCTGATTTCATTTTGCTCTTGTGATTTATGAAAACGTCTTACACATGTCCATAGGTTTCTTGTTTTTTTTCTTCTTAAAAACGAATGCATACGTTTCTAAAACTTATTTGGTCTAATGTTTTATCGAGATTTGTTGAAGCATTCATGTGTTATTGAATATGTTTTTTTGGGTGTCTTGAGCTTCTAATCGTGGGTAATAGTGTTTCACTAGTGGCTTGCAATGCCATTGGTGAATCGGTCGATAGAGCCTATAACAATTGTCACTACTAGCAAGGGCTAGATTCACCCTTGGAGGAAGGCTAACGCCTTGGTTTCATGCTGGATAAGAAGCAATATGCCTAGAGAAGAAGCATAAAGGTGGGAGGAAAAAAGCATTGATAGGAAGCAGTAACCAGGCGACAACGAATGGAATTAACAGGAAGTTACACAAAGGAACTTAGAAAACCCTAACTGCAAAAAGATGGGGTATATGTGATACAAGGGAACTAACATCTAACATTTACATGCTGTTGGCATGTGCATAGTCAACATTAATGCTTTGACTCAGACGTATGCATGCACTGCATGAACATAACAAAAAAAAACTTTATCCATGCACCATATATGCTAGAATGTTCTTATTCAAATTTTATTTTTATTTTTGTATGTATTTTAGGTGAAAAGAATTCATTAAATAGCCAATTAGGAGCAACAAATAAAGGTTGAATACAAGACTATACAAAAGTCAAGTTACTATAAATGACATCATATAATCTTACATCCAATGATCAAATCAACTAGTAAAAGTGGGTGCATTAATCATTTCAATTTCCATCTTCCTTTTAGTGAGATGTTCATTCCATTAGTTACTTTATGAGTTAGTAGTATTTTTCTAATCCAACTGTAAATTTTTGTGAGCAAGAGCATATTTATCTATTTTACGATTCTAAATAGTATATAGAACAGTTTATGCAAAGGCTTAGACACTTCTGATCTCTCCCCAATCCTCCGCATTAATTCTTAACCCAAATAAGTATATTAACCTATGTTGAAAATACATAAAATATATTCATATCGTGATGCATTCTAATCTAGATAGTACTAGTGTAACTACATTAAAAAAATAGATGATTGATAGTTTTAGACTCAAGATAAGTACATGCCTGATCAGTGAACCCTTGAATTTTGTCTTTGGTTTTTAGTCTCTTCCTAGAAGCTAACTAGTTTACAGAGGATGCTTTAGGCATTAAAGATCCTTTCCATATGATATTATACCACTGGATATTTGAAAATTTGAGGTCTGAAAGCTTTTAAGCAAAAAGAGTTAGTGACTTCTCCACTACTATAGGGTATCTAGATGGGTTTGTCATCCTTAGTGATTTTTGGGGAATGAACAAGGATGTAGATATGTAATCTTTAAAGGTCTCTAAAGCTTATAATCCATGCATCTTATTGAATAACTTTCACTACTCGACTTGTGAATGGAATTCTAGTTGTAAGTGAAGCAAAATCCTTCTTTAGGATTAAAGGGCTTTGTTTGACCCAATTATCAAACTAGAACCAAGATTTCTGACCATTCCCCACTTTTATTTTAATGAGGGGTAGATAACTTAACTTTCCCTCAGTATTTGTAGGAATGGCTAGTAGTGTTCCTTTCATTCTCTCATTTGCTAGAAGTTGGAGTCTTTAAGGTAGTATTCATTGCTCCATTTAGCCTAAAGTGCCTCCTTATCAGTAATTAAAGTCCAAATTATCTTAGCCACTAGGATTAATTGAATTAATTGCATTAAGACCAATCCTAGTTCTCCTTTTCGCTTAAACTTGATATCCTACAAAATAGATCAAGAAAGTTAATATATAAAAAGTGGTTCGTTCAACTCCATAAAACATCATTAGATTATTTATAAATCTTTAATGAGTGATACTCTTATGGATGATACAGTGGTTATGTCAGGGGATGTCTCAAGTATTAACACTCTTGTTGGATCACCGAATCCTCGGGCTCTTAAGGTGACAAGTATGATTTCGAGTGTTGTCGTCCAAGTCTTAATTGACGGTAGGAACATAATTTCATTCATCCGACTATTGTTGAAAAACTTCGATTGCCAGTGACACCAACGACTCCTTTTCGTGTGTATGTTGATAATGAGGAGTTGCTACCTTATACCCATAAGTGTGATCACACTACGTTGGTTCTTCAAGACCACGACTTTGTTGTAGATTTATTTGTTCTTTGAATTCATGGCCCGGAGGTTGTCCTCGGAGTACAGTGGCTTCAGGGTTTGGGTAAGGTTTCACATGATTATGCGGAGCTCACGATGGAATTTATGCGTGACAATATTGTGATCATGATACATGGTGATGGTCAGAAAGTACGTCAAATATCATATAATGCCATGTAAGCCTTATATGACTCTTGTACTGTGGCAGCAAGTTATGAAGTTAGTTTATTGTCAGGTGATGACAACCTGGACAAGAACTCGACAGTTGGAATTTCCCAATGATATCCCAGCTATTATTCAGACAGTGTTGGAAGGTCACGTCTAAGTTTTTCAGCTATCGGTTGGTCTACCACCACCTCGACCGTGGGATCACAAAATACATCTTCATCCGGGTAGTAAGCCGGTAAATGATAGACCCTATCGTTATCCGTATTTTCAAAAATCTGAGATAGAGAAGCAAGTCTAAGAAATGTTAGTCCAAGGGATTATTCAACATAGTCGTAGCCCTTTTTCTTGTCTAGTATTATTAGTGAAGAAGAAAGATGGGTCATTTCACTTTTGCGTCGATTATTGGGCATTAAATACGACTACCATTGTTGATAAATTTTCGATTCCAACGGTGACGAATTGTTTGAGAATTGGCACATGTCAGGTTCTTCACTAAGCTTGATCTCCGTTCCAGATATCACCAGATTAGGATGCATGAGTTTGATATCTTCAAAACGGCTTTTCAAACACATGACGACCATTTTGAATTTTTGGTTATGCCATTTGGTTTCACCAACGCACCTTCAACATTCCAGGTGCCATGAACCATATTTTTGCATCTTATTTTAGGCGGTTCGTAATTGTCTTTTTTGATGATATATTAATTTATAGTTCATCTTTGGCTCAACATGTGTCCCATTTGAATACTATCTTGGGTATTTTGGTCCACAATAATTTCTTTGTCAAATTGGAAAAATGTACTTTTTGTCGTGATACAGTGGACTACCTAGGACATGTGGTTTCCAAGGGTGAATTAGGAGCAGGTTCCAGTAAGCTTGAAGCTATGGCTAGTTGGCCTTCTCCTAAGAACATTAAACAATTACGGGGTTTCATGGGCTTGACTGGATATTACAGGCGTTTCATTCGTAATTATGTTATGTTGGCTGCTCCATTGACAGACTTATTGAAGAAAGATGGCTTCAATTGGTCAGATCAAGCAGAATTGGCATTCAAACGTCTAAAGGACATCATGATGTCTCCACCAATTTTACACCTTCCTAATTTTAATGATGTCTTTATGCTGGAGACCGATGCTTCGGAGGATGGGGTTGGTGCAGTCTTAATGCAACAAGGTCATCCCATTGCATTTTTTAGCAAAAAATTGGGTCTTTGTCGAAAAGTTGCATCTGCATATCATAAAGAATTATACGTCATAGTAGAAGCCGTTCACAAGTGGCGTCAATACTTGTTGGGACATGAATTCATCATTAGGACTGATCAAAAGAGCCTTAAGGAGCTCTTATTTCAGGTGGTGCAAACGTCGGATCAACAATTTTATGTCCAGAAATTCATGGGTTTAAAATTTCGCATTAAATACAAAACAGGTATTTCTAATCGTGTTGCCGATGCATTATCATGTCGTGAAGCTCCTGATGATTCGGCGACTCTATTTATGTTAGTAGTGTGCCCTAGGCCAATGGATATATATGATTCATGTATTAACATTATGATTTGTTAATAATATATTATGAGGTATTCCTTTCATATATGCATGTATTTCATTTATGTAATGTGATTTACATTCCATGAATGGTATTAGACTTATGTCATCAAGTATGTGACTTGATAGTAAAACCAT
>JANKYE010000002.1:31790044-31809123 GCA_032467995.1 Erythroxylum dillonii
GGGCCATCAGGACCCCTACACCACTTTGTTAAATGTTCTTTTTGTGGGTTTGTTCCAACGCCCAAATCAATGATTCTCGCTAGTTGCCCCATTACAAAAGCAACTAAACAATAATGGCAAAGGTTCCACAATCATTCCTGAGTTTAATTTACTTTTGGTACATTATCTAACCAATTACAAGAATGCAATAATTATAAAATCAATTGTGTTAGACGTTCTTCTTCTAAACTACCATATAACTAGTGCAATTTACTGTTTTAAAATATCATTATTATTTGAAAGTCTTCGATTCTATATTTATCACTTTGTTTTTTTAATTTGAAAATAGACTCTCTTTTAATTAGGGGTTCTCCTTATCTTACCTTTTAGTAAAATTTTTATCGAATATTGTTATTGTTATTATTGTTACAAGTTAAACTTGAAAACTTATATTGTAAAAATACTTAAAATTTATAGTATTAACCTTAATCAACAGCTAGAAAAGGCAAAAAAAATAGGCCAAATTCACTTAGGAGGAAGTGAATTTATACTTGAAATAAACTAAAAAAGTTGAACGAAAAAGTTAATTAGTATGTTAGTGGAAGCAAGAAGCACTTAGCTAACAACTTTCCTAGGGGAGCAGGAAGGATGCCAAATTTGTAGAGAAACTTGATAGCTATTGGTTCTTTCAACTCTTACGCTAATCCTCCACTTGAGCCAAGAAGAAAACAAATCCACAATCACAAATGCAAATTAGAAAGAGAGTGACATAAAATAGGAAAAATTATAAAAATGAAAGGGACACAACAAGAAAGAACTACAAGCATCAATATATTTCTCAAAGACAATCAAAGAGTTGGTTCTCCTGTCACTGCTAGCCGTCAATACGTAAAATCTGTCCAATCAATTTCATGAACCTGTTGTTGGTAGTTGAGTTGAGCCCTTTGATTGAGAGAGCAAGGCCATCTGTTTTTGTACATGTTCCCTTCAGCTATATTTGTGTTGAAAATGAGTTTTTTTTTTTTATAAAGAGAATGCTCAAAGAGAGGTGGTGATGGGCCATGGAAGTCCACATTTTCACACCCACCGCTTATTCTTTGCTTTGTATTTATCTTACGCTTTCCTTCTTCTTTACTACTACAGTTTTGTCACTTTCTCAGTTCCTCCAAAATCTTAAGTTGCTTTTTCTTAAAGGAATCACTACAGTCTTCGGGATCCTTTTCTGCTTCTTCTCTGGTATGTCATACCATGACTTGTGTGTGTTTGTGGTGTTTCTCCTTACTCTCCCGACTTTTAGCTGGTGTTTTGCTTTTGTTTCCGGATTGATTTATGTGATTTCAAAGCAAACATTCACGAATTATACGTATGGGGTGAGATCTGGATTGAGTGAAAATTGATAAATGCTTTGACTCGACCAGATTTGCTTCCAATATTGTTGTTGCTTACAGCGTGAACTAACTGGAACGTGGTGTTTTCGATGATGAAGTGTTTTTATGTTGCGGGTGCTGGGTGCTGGATGCTTGAAATTAGTTCCTTTTGTTGAATTTTTGTTCTGTTGGGATAAAGGTGTCGTCTTGGGGGTTCCACTGGCGTTGACCGGGAACAAAAGGGTGCTACTTGACTACTCATTGAGTGTGCTAATGCTTTTGTGTCCTGTTTTTGATGCCCCTTGTCTGCCAAGTGTTAGCTTCAAGGAATGAAATAGGCTACTGTAGAATGTTTTGGGTAGTTGCTTCTACTTGGTAAAATTAGGCAATTAAGTTTCCAGTTTTTGGATGTTAATATCCGTGCAAGAGGTCAGATGCAATTAAGGTTTGCCTTTGTCCGTAGTTGTCCTATCCAGCTTGCTTGTTATTGATGCTGTAAACTTTTATATTAACGATGATTTCAGGTTTGCTTTTTGGATACTTGATAAGGAAATGGGATCTGGCGGTTGGTTCAAAACAATAATTAGCTCAAAGAAAGTCAATGATAAAAGTTCAAAGCAAGGGAAGGTAGTGAACTTAAAATATATAAATTACTAATGCCATCAATTTGTTATGTTTTTGTCCCTAGTCTAATTGTACTGCTTTACATCTTAGCCAGTTTATTATGACTTCATTCTTGTTTTTCCAAGTTGTTCTAGAAAAACTTTAGTACTGTTTTAACAACAGACGGGGATTCTTTTTTCCTTAGCTTACCACCGCCTGATTTGTTTCTGCCCTTTACACAGGATTCTTTAAGTTCCGGAAAGTCAAATAGCTTCAAATGGAAGAACAAGACTCATAAAAAATCTCTTACTTTGGCAAATGGTTCTACTACAAGGAATGCCAGAGTTCTCGGTGTGCCAGTTGAGGAATTGGCTGCCACACGGATCCAAACTGCATTCCGGGCATATATGGTATGTTTAGTAACTCCAGAAACAGGTTTATCAGAATGTTAACTTATCATTGATATATTCTAATGGCTTGCATTAACCTCCATCAGTTCTACTATCCAACTCTATATTATGTTATTTTCATCTGGATGAGTCATATACAAAAAGGTTCAAGCTAGATTACGCGATAAATTGTATATGCTGTATCAAGATAATGTAGGATTTGTCTAATTGTTATCCAAAATCACAATACCAATTATGGATAAGCAGCACCATTTATTCTGAAACACAGAAAATGCTCCTTTTGTAATGATTGATGTCATGAAGCTATACCTTCGGTCTCACTTCTGTTCTAGTGCAAATACCAACTCTTACTTGCATAAATTAGTAATTGTTAACTAATCCTTTCCCTATGTGTAGGCCAGGAAATCTCTGCGGTGCTTAAAAGGAATTGCCAGATTACAGTTGTTGAACCTAAACCATTCTATGAAGAAACAGACCAAAAGCACATTGAGTTATCTTCATTCATGGAGCAACATACAGGTCCAGATAAGAGCTCGTCGAGTCTGCATGGTAAAAGAAGGACAGCTGAGACGTAAAAATTTAGAGAATCAACTTAAACTCGAGGCAAAGCTCCATGAACTAGAGGTTAACATCCAACATTTCTTTTAAATGCCCACCAAATTCAAGCAGTTGTTTCCTTTTTAATTTATTATAGTTTATGACTCAAGTTGCCTTAGTAGGAACTAGGCACAATGGTTGGCCGAAATTATTTTCCCATAGACCCTGCGACTTAATTGCTACAGTGTGGACATGTTCAGGGAACTTTTCCTGCTTCAGTCACTTTTCCATGCATTGCAGCTTCACAAACTGCTTACCTTTCTATGATTGAATCTAAAAGTTTAGGTTGGAAAGCACGGAAACAATTTGCTGGAAGTATAAAAATATTCGTTACAACTTTTTCACCATCCAGTGAAACCGGACACCTGTGAACTTCTCATTTGTTAATTGTAGTGACACAACAATCCACAACATACTCGTTTGCTGATCTATCGCCTGCTCAGGTTTTCTTATTCGAAGTAACATTTGAAATGGATGACAGGTGGAATGGTGTGGTGGGGCATCAACAATGGAGGAAGTTCTTACAAAAATTCAACAACGGGAAGAAGCAGCTGTCAAGCGAGAACGAGCAATGGCTTATGCCTTTACTCATCAGGTAAGTCAAGCTTATAATTTCCTTAGTTTGGCTTGGTGGAAATAGAAAATGGAAACTGAAAATTTCATAGCGATCCCATAAATTGCAGTGGAGAGCCAACACCGGTCTGAACTTTGGTTCACTTAACTATGAACTTGGGAAAGCGAACTGGGGCTGGAGTTGGACAGAACGCTGGATTACTGCACGTCCATGGGAAAGCCGTGTTCCTATGCAATCCACTCCAAGAAAAACACAAAATAAGCAGGCTAACAAGCTTGGTAAAAATGCAGATTCACCAGCCACAAAACCTCCAGTTTCCTCAAAACCACCTGTTCATGGGAAGGGAGGTATGAAGGCGCGCAGACTGTCCTACCCAGCTGCTGAAAAAAGAGCTACAGTTGGAGTAGGTATTAAAGCTGAAGAAGCCAGCACTAGAAAAGAGCAATCTACGTCTTAGTACCCTTGCATATTTATAAATTGGAGGGAAGTATAGTTTCAGATAAGCGAGAGAAGGTTTCATACTGTTGATTTTGAATTATGTAAGAGAGAGTTGTGTGATACTAGTTTGCTTTTCATTAGCACGAAGAACTGATACAACAGGCCTGAATTTGGTCTCAGAGCCAATTCATGATTCTTCTTTCTGTTCGTTTTTCTTTTTGTTGTAAATCATTTCCTTGTTATTGTTCCTTCTGAAAATCAGATATCATGTAAATAGACAAAAACACATATTTTGTCTTTTTGTTGCCTCCTTTTCATGTGTTAAATATAAGAGACTGCTAACCTAGTGGGATGGCGTAGGTAGCACATTCCTTCGTTTGAGAATGCAGCAAATTCTGCGGAAGATTAGTCTGGGACTAATCCTTTTAAAAATATACTGCTAAGGCTGGAAGTAGCCTCAATTTAGGAGTTTGACTGAATAGTAATGGACGTTGTCTTTTGGATCAGATCTTCTGTTTCTTTCTGACAATTCTATTTATCGAATGGATTAAATTTTTACAGATGAAACATGTGATCTACTCTCTTTCTTTTTACGGACTAAACCTTATCTTTTGGATGGATGGTGGTGGTGCACTTATCTGATTTTTGTTTGTTCACACCATTTATTTCTTGTCCGACCAGAATTCTGGTGTCCTTCGAAACAAGTTCTATTTTCCTCTTTTTTTCTTGCTTCCAACATGACTAAGAAAAAAAAAGAATGCATTGTTAACACCAAAATGAGGTTGATGTTGCCACTAATACATAGGTCACCTTAAATGGCCAAAACTCAGGATAGGAAACTTAAGTCTAATGGAACTTGTGCAAGAAATAGTGATGCAGCTGGTTTGGTAGTTAGATCGCTTGAGAAAAAGACAAATCTTATTGCCGACATAAATAAAACAAATAAAAGTAATTACCTAATGAATCCCCTCATGTTCAGAATTTGACGCATAGCTTTCAAACTGAAAACAACAGGAGCCATTCAAAGCTAACAGTAATAGACATGTCGACGACAGTCATCTCATGATCTCTCTCCTAAGATCAAAGCTAACAGTCAGTACAGGGCCGATCCTTTCGACGATGGAATCTTGTGGGTCGAGGAGACTCGTCACTTTAGCCGAACAACTCCGTATGTACAGGCCTCCTCCACCGTCGCCGGGCGAGATTGAAGAGCAGAACACAGAGGAAGAAGCTGCAGGAAAGATTGTTGCCCAAGTGGGTTTTCAAGAATCAGCAACCCCACTTGCTTTAGATCCTCAAAGATTCAAACCCAAAAGAGCTGCTGTGCTGGTCTGCATCTTTGAAGGTGATGCTGGTGAATTTCGTGTCATTCTGACTAAGAGGTCTTCGAGATTGTCTACCCACTCAGGTTTGTGGTGTCTATGGTCACGACCCTTTTGTTTTGAATTTAACTTATACCAAAGCGGTTTTAATCTTTCTTGCGTGTATGCCTCATTGAATCTTTGGTATACATGTAATTGAAGAATAGGATCTTTATCTAGACATACTCCGACGGTTAGTTGTACTTCCATTACGGTCTTAATCTTAATGATTTGGCGGAGAGGATGGAATGTAAAGCTCCACGAATCACGGTGCGTATTATGTATCTGTTGTGACCGGGAATGTCTAATTCAGAAATTATGTAATAAATGAAAGGAGAAGAAGAATCATGATAAATAGAATAGAGAAGATAGGGAATGGATGAGAAATAAAGAGATACAGAGAGAACAAAACAGAGGATGGAAATTTATGAGATTATGGAGATTGTAGAGAGAAGGAGAGAAGAGAGGAAGAGAAAGAGCAACTGGTTAAGACGGTTATAGTGAAAAGAGCTAAGGGACCTAGAGAAGAAGCCAGAGAACTCAGGAGAGAAAGAAATCTACTTATGTTCATATCTGCTTATGTGCCCATTGTTTTTTTTTTCTTCTGGTAAACTGCTCATTTGTGCATCTTTAATGTTCTTTATATTGTCTAAAGATGACTACATCTGTTCCATTGCCAGTAACTAACTGCTTAATTAATAAATTTTTTGGTGTATGTGGCTTATTAATACTCATTCGAGATTTTTGTTGTCCCACTACTGATCTTTGCCGTAAAGCCATTCTTCTGCCTTGTATAGTTTTCTGATGCTAATCCTAGGAGAGATATGCTTGAAAGACCTCTTTCCTCTATAGTTAAGAAGACAAAATGGAGATCAAATTTTGATCTTGATAGTGATAACTCCTTATTTGAGGAAATTGAGTAAAAACTGATCAATATTTGAGCATGTCCAATTCTGTATTCATGTTCTCACTTCAGTGATGTATTTAGTTGTCTAGTGTTCAATTAATTTGTTCTTTGACTTGTGCAATGTAGCATCTTAGTTTTCAAATTGATATATGGTCTTTGGTTGGTTTTAAAACCTTGTTTTCCTGTTATTAGAATAAAAAGTCTTTTCCAAATAGAGTTACGAGAATGCTTGGGTATGGAAACTTAGTGGGTGTTTTCAATCATACTGCAGGTGAAGTTTCATTGCCTGGTGGGAAAGCGGAGGAGAGTGATAAAAGCGATGGCGAGACAGCAACAAGGGAGGCAAAGGAGGAAATCGGACTGGATCCTTCACTTGTAAATATTGTCACCGCCCTTGAACCCTTTTTGTCCAAGGTATACTTATATTTTCCTGTTCTTGGTTTCTCCCAAATCTTCTGATTTGGTAGTTCAATTGTAAATACGTATCTTTTGTACGAAATAAAGAGTCATATTGTAGGTACATCATTGTCCATAGCAATGGATTTGTGTTCTGAATTGCTTTCATCAAAATAAATGACTACATATTACTTGAAATATGAATAGTTTCACATATGTCTGTTTGAAACAAAACGTTGTGTCATGCTATTATTACTAACCTTTTGGGTTTGGCAAATTTTTGGTTTACTTTGCAGCATCTCCTCAGAGTAGTTCCTATTATTGGCCTTCTAAGTGATAGGAAAAAATTCAAGCCCACTCCAAATCCTGCCGAAGTTGAAGCTGTATTTGATGCTCCATTGGAAATGTTCATCAAGGTTTTCCTTTTCGGCTATTTGACTTAATCGTTTTTCTTCCTATGCAAAATTATTAACAGTGCTTATTGCAGGATGAAAATCGAAGAGTAGAAGAGCGAGAATGGATGGGGGACAAGTATCTGATTCATTTTTTTGAATATGAAACTGGGAACAAGAAGTTTCTGATATGGGGTTTGACTGCTGGCATATTGATTAAAGCTGCATCAGTGGTCTATCAGCGACCGCCAGCTTTTCTGGAACAAAATCCAAAATTCAAGTTTCCTAGGGTTGTAAACAATGACACTGTAATACCTTGAAGATGCAGGGAAATTGTGGTAGGCTTTACTCCTAGTAATCAACCTTGTGCAACAAAATCCATGAGAAGCCATTCCTTTTGCATAAATTTGATGCATTGAAGTCAGCTCGTAAATGCTTGAAACTGAGGGGATTAACTTACATTATATTCAAGGAACAGGTTTTAGTGTCAGCAAATTGTTAGAGGACAATTATTGGTGGGTAGTTGCCGTGTATGTTATCATTTTTTTGCTTGTATTCAATGCTTCATTGCCTAGTTTTGCCGGAACTGGCCCAAGTTCCAAAGCTTGTGCAGTTGCTAATCGAACAATTTTGATCAAGAGGGCCTCCCAAACTAGCAATCATGCAGGGCTATGTCAGGAAGGAATTTTCTCCTATACCCCCCTTACCTTCTTCAAGCAAAATCCTGGCTTCTCCACCCCCTTCGTCGGTAGACACCTTCAGCCTCTCCAGAATTAATCTACACTCTATCTCCCTCGTAACAATCTGGTTAAAGAAAGACTTGGAAGTAGGTGTTTAGGACGAAATGTTGAAAATGGGAGAGCTATAGCATCCTCGAACCTAGAAACTCTTCAAGAGGGAGCCAGATTATGGGAGAACTCCTTGGTTGAGTTATTTTGAGACAAGAAACTTGTTTTTCCTGCAATACAAAAATGAGTTACATCAGCTTGGAAAAATAAAGGATTAATAGAGGTGCTTATTGTAGAGGGTAAGTATATTATGTTCGTTTCCTCCTCCAAAGTTCAAGTTCTCAAGATCATTGAAGAGGGTTTGTAATATATTTTTATCTTTCCTTTCTTCTTACAACCTTCGCAGCCAAGATTTTAGTTTGAGTCCAATAGGTATAGAGTTATTCCTATGTGAGTGAACTTGCTCAATATCAAGTTCCCTTGAATATTGGACAACTAAGAGGCTAAGTATGATTGCTAGTTTCCTAGGTAAACTATTTTACTTTGATGAAAATACAACAAAAGAAAGAGGCTAGGATATGCTAGATTGTATGTTAAAATGGAAATTTCAAAGGATCTAATTGAATGTATCATTGTTATAACACGATGAAGTTATGACACGATGAAGCACTTTTTAAAGATAATATGTACGTCCACTACCAGTGGAAGCCTTCTCTTAGCTCCCAAGGTAAAAAGTGGATACCAATAGGTAGAGTTTTTCAAAGAGGTGAGACTGTGAGGAATTATAAAAAGAAGGGAAAACTAATATGGGCAGGACTTAGCCTCCATTGTGGAGGGGCCAGCTATTTCCCCAACAACTAAGAAAGAAAAAGCTAAAATTTTAGAAACTATTGTTGGAGAGTCGAAGTTAGGGAAAGAAAAGATGATTTGAATGCAGAAAAACAAACTTCCACATTGAATATTGAGGGGCAAATTGAACTAATCCAAACTATCTCTCCTTCCTCTTGTGAAAACAAAGAAGATGTTACCTTAATTGAGGAATTCCAATCGATGATCAAAAGGAAATCCAAGAAGAGCAAGGGTAAAAGCTCTATTAAACCGAGTGATTAATGAAAATTATTATATACAATGTAAGGGAGATCAATTGACCTAACAATCTGACAACTGTAAGGGATTTTGTTTTTAATAATAAGCCATGTATTATCTCTCTTTTGGAAACTAAAATTATATTTAAGAATCTTAAAATGCTAAGTAAACCGGGTACTCAATGGAATTTTATTTCTAATCACCAAGTCTATAGCTTAGGAATGATTATTATAAGGTATGATCTTATTTTTGTAGATGTTGAAGTTTTTAAGATAAAAACACAGGTAATTCACTTGAAATGGAGATTCACTCAGGATAAAATTGAGAATTTTTTTCTCGGTTATCTATAGTGCAAATCATGCTTTTCAAATAAAGGAATTATGGAAGAATCTCCTAAAATTCCATAAAAGCGTGAATATGTCTTGGTTATTAAGTGAAAATTTTGTTTCAACTTTATTAAGAACTTAATCAGATGGTCACTTTATTTGAAAAATTTTCTCCCTTATGTAACTATGTGGGGAAGCTAGTCAATTTTGATATGAAGTTTCAAGGTCATGACCATATATGGATAAATAAGTAGTGTGGAAGACAGGAATTGAGAATAAAACGTGATTGTTCTTGGTTAATTAGGACTAGATAACCCAATTTTTTGAAAGTGTGACAACCTTTTTAGATCCTTTATTCTCAAATCACTCCCCAATCCTAGTGAAGAATCTCTCCCAGAAATTTGAAAGAAGAGGTCCTTTTAGGTTCAGTAACTTCTTGGTAAAGGATAGTGGTTTTCAACAAGCTCTTCAAAAGGGATTAAAGCCATCAGCGGAGGGCACATATTAATATATTATGTCCAACAACTTAAGGTGATCAAATTAGAAATGAAAGATCTAAAGATTAAAAAAGGTACCATTGCACAACAAGTTATTGATAGGGCTAAGTAGGCACTCACACTTATACAGGGGAAGATAGCTAGGAATCTTGGTAATGATTTATTGTTAAACAAGGTGAATGCACTATTGGAATAGAGAGTAGAGATCAGCTAGTAGAGATCACTCTAGCTTATTGGAATAGAGAGCCAAAGCTAAATGGCTTGGGGGGAAGGTGTACCGTGTTCTACTTCAACACTATTTTGGGTAGAAGGAATGATAATAAAATCTGCTCATTGTCCATGCCTGATGGTTCTATAATCTCTCAGTTAAATGATCTTACCAAAGCTGAGAAGCATTTTAGGAGATTTTATGGTTACTCTTTCAACTTACCAGAATTCCCTTTGCTACTCTCCTTTATAAAGAAGAGGATTACCCAGGAGCAATCAAACTTACTAAGCCTATTGGAGATAAAGAAATAGAAGTAGTAGTCTTTATGATGAATCTTAATAAAACCACAAGTCCGGATGACTTTAATGGTTTCTTTTTTCAAAAGACTTAGCAAGATAATGGTCCTATGGTGAAGAGGGTTACAAAGGAATTCTTTTTTAGAGCAATTGTTCTTAAAGAGATAAATAGTACTCATATATGCTTGACACCCAAGATTTCTAGTCCTACTTCCTTTGAGGACTTCATGGCTATTACATGTTGGAACTTTCGTTACAATGTGATTTCTAAAATCCTAGCAAATAGGCTAAAGAAAGTTTTTAATTCTCTTATCTTTGATAATCAAACTGCCTTTATGTAAGACAAAATGATTGGTGACAATGTCTTAGTTGTTTATGAGGTAATGAAAGGATAGCCGAGGAAAAACTCCCCCTTAATTGTGTCATTGAAGTTGATTTCAAGAAGGCTTTTGATTATGTTGAATGGGTTTTTATATTACAAACCCTGGAGACTTTAGGATTCTCTATCATCTTTATCAAATGGATTAAGACATGTACCACTTGCTCCTCATTCTTAGTGTTAATATATGGTGTACCCATTGTAAGATTTAGGAGTGTTAGAGGCCTAAGACAAGGGGATCTTTTATCCCTTTATCTTTTTAATCTTTGCATGAACGTACTTACACAAATTCTTAATCATAATGTAAGGAAGAACAGATGTTTTAAGGTCTATAGAAAATGTAAACAGATGGGGCTTATTAACTTATGTTTTGTGGATAACCTTTTATTCTTCTCTAAGGCTCACTATAAATCACTGGAGCTACTTATCTTTACTCAACTTGCTTTTAAAGATCTCTCGAGATTGGAAATAAATTTTCAAAAAAGTCACTTCATCTTGCCATTTAGTGTCAATGCGTTAAAGGATATGGGAATGATTAGAAAGTTGGCTCCTCTGATTTATTTGGGCCTACCTATAACTACTAGAGGCACAATTCTTAAAATGTTATCCTTTAATAGAGAAGAAAACAAGACTGAATATGTGGGCTAATAAGACTCCCTCTTTTGGAGGTAGAATGCAACTCATAAAGTCAGTGTTAAATTCTCTACTTATATACTAGTCCTCTAACATGTTTCTAGAAAAAGGATTTATTAATTCCTTGGAGAAATTATTTAGAAGATTCCTTTAGATAAAATCAAATTCTTATAGGCACAATGCCAAATTGAAGTAGTCTCAGGCTTGTAAAAGAAAGGAGGAGGGTGAGTTGGGGCCAATCTCCATCGTTACCACTAACATAGTTATGTTGATAAAAAAATTATGGAATATCTTGTTGGAGAAGGAGTCATTATAGATCAGATGGCTTCACACTTACATTCTTAAGGGGAATAACATTTAGGCCATTCCTAGTATAACTTCCTTCTCTTTTTTATTGGCTCGATGTATAATATCTTACATCAGTATAAGGCCCTTGTTGGATCCAATTGTGCTTTACAAGTTTGGAAATGGATAAAAGCCTTCCTTTGTTTGATAATTAAATAGGCAGAGACCACCTTATCAAAATACCTCAAGCTATGCTCTGTTGTAATTCATTTCCTGTCCATTCCAAAGTTAACTTTATCCTAATAAGAGTAAAATGGAGTAATATCCCTTTAGAGTTGCAATATCTCACTCCTACTTATTTACCTGATCTTGGAAGAAAGAACACTTATTAATGTCTCAATCAACCTCCAAGTAGTTTTAACTCCTTAAGCTTCAGGGAGTGGATAGACCAGAATAAATCAAAGGTTAAATGGTTCCTTATTGTATGACATGTTTCTCTCATTCCTAATCACTCTCTCATTCTATGGTTGGTAACTCTGAATAAATTGGTGCAATAAATTAAGTTGCAGGGATCATTTGGAAATAGTTTTAACCGAGGATACTGAAGTAGAAGCCAACACTAATGTTGAGATGGGAGAAGAGCTTGTGGAAATGACAGCCACCTCGGACTCATTGGAAAGCTCTCCAAAAAGGTATGATTTGGCTTCTATACAACTACCTGAAGCTCACCAGAAGTTGTTACCTTCTAATGTGTAGGCACCAGAATTGGAATTGAAGTCACTCCCTATACATCTGAAGTATGCTTATTTGGGAGATAAATAGACTCTCCTAGTTATCATCTTAGCGGAGTTGACTTTAAACCAAGAGGAGAGGTTGGTTCAAATGCTAAGGGAGCATAAGAAGGCCATCGGGTGGACTATCGCAGATATCTAAGGGATAAGCCATTCCATATACATGCACTGCATTTTGTTGGAGGAGGATGCAAAATCTACAAAGCAAGCTCAACATAGGCTAAATCTTCCAATGATGGAAGTTGTGAAGAAGAAGGTGTTGCGGCTTCTCGATTCTGGGGTTATTTACCCGATTTCTAACAGTAAGTGGGTAAGTACTGTTTAGGTGGCTCCAAAGAAGTCTGGAATCATTGTTGTGACAAACGAGTAAGGTGAGTTGATTCCCACCCAAGTGCAAACCGGATGGGATGTATGCATTGATTATAGAAAGTTAAATCCTGCTACTCGTAAAGATCATTTTTCCCTTCCTTTTATTGATCAGATGGTTGAGAGATTGGCTTGTTATGATTATTATTGCTTTTTAGATAGTTTTTCAGTTTATCTTTAGATCCCGGTTGCACTGGAAGATCAAAAGAAGATCACATTTACATGCCCATTTGGTATGTTTGCCTATCGGAGGATGTCTTTTGGATTGTGTAACATACTTTCCATGTTCCAAAGGTGTATGGTAAGCACTTTTTTCGAATATGTTGAAAATATTATTGAGGTATTCATGGACGATTTTAATATGTATGGATCTTCTTTTGATGAATGTCTAGAGAATCTTGCCATTATCTTGGAACGATGTGTAGAAACTAACCTCGTGTTGAACTAGGAAAATGTCATTTTATGGTGGATCAAGGTATAGTTTTAGGTCATGTGATATCTACTAAAGGTATTGAAGTAGACAAGTCCAAAGTTGATATCATTTCTTCTTCACCTTACCCCTCAACTGTAAGGGAAGTACATTCTTTTCTTAGGCATGCAGG
Organism: Erythroxylum dillonii; assembly: GCA_032467995.1. Classification (NCBI taxonomy): domain Eukaryota; kingdom Viridiplantae; phylum Streptophyta; class Magnoliopsida; order Malpighiales; family Erythroxylaceae; genus Erythroxylum; species Erythroxylum dillonii. Next base: position 31,803,266 of record JANKYE010000002.1, read on the forward strand.
TTTTTATCGAAGATTCATTAAGGATTTTTCGAAGATAGCCACACCACTATGCAAGTTTCTTCAACAAAATGTCTCCTTTGAGTTTGATGAGAGATGCAAAAAAGCATTCAACAAACTTAAGGAGCTTCTGACATCCCCACCTGTGATTCAACTGCTAGATTGGAACCTTATATTCCAGATCATATGTGATGCGAGCGATTATGTGATAGGGACGGTTCTAGGATAAAGAGTGGGAAAAGCTTTGCATGCCATTTACTATGGGTCAAAGACTTTAAATCTAGCTCAATTGAATTATTCCACTACTGGAAAAGAATTGTTATGTGTTGTTTTTGCTTTGGAAAAATTTCGATCGTATTTGTTTGGTGCTAAAGTGATTGTTTATTCTGACCATACAGTTTTACGATACTTGCTTACAAAGAAAGAAGCAAAATCGAGGCTGACCAGATGGATTCTCCTCCTGTAGGAATTCAACTTAGAGATCAGAGATCAGAGATAAGAATGGGGAAGAAAACGTGGTGGCAGACCATCTCAGCCGATTGATAAAGTAAGAAGATGATATCCCTCTATAAGAAAGCTTTCCGATTGAGCAATTATTTTTTGCCGATACGACACCACCATAGTATGTAGACATTGTCAATTTTTTAGTAACTAATGAATTACCTGTTGGTTTGTCAAAGGCTTAGAGGGATAAGCTACTAAGTGAAGCGAAGTACTATGTATGGGATGACCCATATCTTTGGAGACACTATGCAGATCAAGTTATCAGGAGGTGTGTACTGAAAAATGAATCATCATTAATTTTAGCCTTCTGCCATTCGTACGCTTGCGAAGGACATTTTGGAGAAAAACGGACAGCTCAGAAAGTTCTGGAGAGCAGCTTCTATTGGCCAACATTATTCAAAGATGTATATATCTTCTACAAATCATGTGATAGAAGCCAACGGTCAGGTAATCTATCCCGTAAGGATCAATTGCCACAAACCCCTTTGCTTTTCTGTAAATTTTTGACGTTTGAGGCATTGATTTTATGGGACCTTTCCCTCCATCTTTTGGCTTTACTTATATATTGCTTGCGGTTGATTGTGTAGGACAAATGATGCCAAGGTTGTTGCAGATTTTGTTAAGGCTAACATTCTTTCTAGGTTTGGGATACCGAAAGCCATCGTTAGCGACAGAGGAACTCACTTCAGCAATAGGGTGATGGAAGCAATGTTCAGAAAATATCACATCACGGACAAAGTTTCTACTACTTACCATCCTTAAACTAACGGGCAAGCTAAAGTTTCGAATCGAGAAATCAAGTTAATTATGGAGAAAACTGTGTAGCCCAATAGGAAGGATTGGAGTGTAAGACTAGAAGATGCATTATGGGCCTATCGGACAGCTTACAAAACACCAATTGGAATGTCGTCGTATAGGCTAGTGTTTGGAAAGTCACGTCGTTTTCTAATGGAATTACAACAGAAGGCATATTGGGCTATTAAAAGATGCAACATGAACTTGGATGATGCAGGAGGGCATAAGAAGTTACAGCTTGAAGAGTTGGAAGAGATAAGGGATGAGTCATATTAAAATGCAGTGATATATAAGGAGAGCACGAAAGCGTTTCATGATAAGATGATTTCGAGGAAAAGCTTCTCGGTGGGCCAGAAAGTGTTACTATATCATTCCAAACTCAAAATCTTTCCTAGTAAGTTGTGTTCCCGTTGGGATGGTCCATTGGTTATCACTTATGTCTTTCCTTTTGGTGCAGTGAAGATACAGAGCCTCAAAACTGACAAGACATTTCGAGTGAATGGTCATCGCTTGAAGTCGTATTATGAGGGCTTCCAAACGAAGGATTTGGAGGTGGTGATGCTGGAGGGTCTGACTGGTGTCACTTAAGGTGTGTAACTAGAGGTCAAACCAATGACGTTAAATAAAGGCGCTGCTTAGGAGGCAACCTAAGGGAAGTTAATTTTTGTCTTTTACATTTTCACATTTGCTATTTTTATTAACTATTCCAGTTTTTGCATTTGATTTTACATTGAGGACAAAGCAAGTTGTAAGTGTGGGGGTAGGGTATATTAGTTTTAATGCATGTTTTTGAGATTAATTGTAGCCTATATGACTTCTTAGGTGGTTTTCAAAATCAAACGAACAAAATAAAAAATTTTCTTGTTTTCTATTGCTTTTAAGATTATTTAATCATAATTAGAGTGTGAATTGATTAGTAAAATCCATAACAAAATTTGGCATGTAGTTTTGCTCTTGTGGTTTGTTAATGTGCATTATCTTTAAAAGAATAGTAACTAGTGGTAGACAAAACCAGTGAGATTTTGAGCCTTACTTGACTGACACTTTCATACCGGTCTCATTGCCTTTTGATAATATGTGACCTTCATGACATGTACATCTCAATTTTGCATTGAATTTCCATTCGAGTCCACATTTTTATCACATGCATTAACATGAACATAATTAGGCATTCTTTGTTTTCATAAACTATATTAGCCAAATAAACTATCTTTTGGACATGATTTTTTCCTTGATAAACCCCTTTGAGCTTTAGCCTTTCTTTTTGTATCAACCTTATTACATGCTTTATACTTAACCAAATGTCCTACCCAAGCCATAAAGCTAGTGGAACATTTGTTATTGGTGAGTTTGTGGATGTACAAAAGTGTGAGTGTGGGGGTGTATAGATGTGTGAGTTGGTTAATGTTGGGATGTTTTGTTATGTCTTTTCATTGACATTCCCATGTTGATGCAATTTATTTTATTTTATTTATAAGGAAAAGAAAGAAAGAAAAGAGAAAAGCAAGAAAAAAAGAAAGAAAAAATTAATGAAAAAAATTGTTTAAAATATATGTATCAAGGAGGAATTGCATATGTGTTGAAAAGTTGTTTATGGTTAATGCATCCTCCCAGTGTTGTAATGAATGTCTTATTTAAATATGTTGAATATGAGGTAGATGTTGACTTAGAAGGTTCACTCTTGCAGCTTCAATGTATTGTTAGAATAAAATGTATGAGTGATTTCTTTAGATTGATATATGTTTCATGTGGTTTGTCATGTGAGAGTTGAATGAGGTTGTGGAATATAAATGTTGCATTCGTCATAGCTGACGGTACCCAGTTTTTTATTGATTGTTACTTATGTTTCACTAGCTTTGATAGTTTGCATGCTACTTGACCTAAACACATCTTACCTTACCTTTACCCATCTTACAACCTTAAAAAGTGCTTTGATTCATGATTATGTAAGTGACTTTTAGTGGTGGAGAAATGAAATGATATGCAAAGTTATGGACTGTAGTGATCATGAATGGTGTTTAAGTGTACCCATAAAAATATCTTGTTTAAACACTCTCTGTCCAAGTCTACCTCTCGATTGCTCAATTTTTAAAGATAGTGAATATTGATAGTGAATGTAGAAGCTTTGAATGTTGAGTTTTTGTTTAGGTTTTGAAAGCCATTCACCTTTACTTATGGTTATCTATTTTTAAGAAATGTGGAAAATGAATGAAAGTTTTGGTTTGTGAATTTACTTTTAACGATTTGCCTGAGGACGATCAAAGGCTAAATGTAGGGGAACTTGATATGTGTTTAAAGTTTGATTAATGTGATAAGTTACACGTAGCGATTAATGTCTTAGAAATTAAGATACTCATTTTAACTCATATGTGATTTTAGGTACAATTTGATAGCAAAGAAATTAAAGTGAATCGGAAGCATTACATATGGGTTATTTTCTGAAGATTAATACTCACTTGTCTTCATGGGGCAAGGCGAAGAAAATTAAAAGACAGGAAGAGTACAAAAAATGAAAGGACAAAGAAGATAAATTAAAGATTGCATCTCACACCCATGAAACTACGTGAATATTATGGTTCAATAATAAAACAATTGCAGAAGAAGAAGGTAACATGATTTTTGCATGCATTGGACTTAAGATTTTGAAATAACACTACGACAGATAAGGAGCAAAATGGCAACATGTTAGATCAAGCAAGGAGCAGCAGCATGACTGAAACGCTTGCGTTAAACGCATGCTTTAAACGTATGTGTACGCAGCGTCCCAGGTATGAGGAGGTTTTAAATGAGGAGCAATATCTTATTTGTCACATCAATAAGCTACAGGGGTGGCTTAGCATAGTGAGGGGTTGAACAACGGGTGCGGCAGAAGGATTAAAGAGGGACCAAGTTAATTCGTCCCATCACGCTACAGTGGAAGCTACAGTAGAAGAATATGGACTAGAGAGTGGATTGCTTACGACTTGGCTGGAGCATATGGCTTGAACAGTGGCGGTAGCTAGGCAGAAGAGAAGAGTGGAGTGACACTGTCGAAACACTTGAAGGAGATGGCTCACAATTATAGGAAAAAAATAGAAAAGAAATGCTAACTTCCTGACTCCGGTTCAATGGGATTATCGATGCCAAATCACAGTTAAGATAATTTCTATCATTTTAAAGTTCTAATTTTTTGGGATTGTTGTGTTGTTGGTATTGACTTGATTGGTTTTGGGATGAATGATCTTAATCTGTTATTTTGATTGTTTTATTTCAAACCTATTGCTAAAACATTGATTGTAATCCATAATCATTACTTTTGATGTTTGTGAGTAGCATCTAATGATCGTTAATCATTAGGGACAACATAACTTAGATTAGATAACCTAAACGAGTGAGGTTATTGCCTATATTGATTGTTTTCCAATTCATAATGCGACTGCCAAATTGAATCTAGATATCGTATCCTAAGTTAATCGGTAGTTAGGTTTAATTAATGATTGTATCTTGATCAAATACATCCTAAGGGAAAACCGAGATTTGTAGAGCGTTTTATTAGTCTCAGATCAATAGTCCGAAAAAAAATTGTAAAGACTTTAGAATGAAGGAATATGTTTGATTGTGTTTAGGTCGAAATTGACCCCTAGAATTAGAACTTACTTATACTCAACACTTTTCTCATTTTCAATTATTTATTTTAATTTGTTTTCGATAGTTTACGTTTACTTTAATTTCTAATTTGTTTGAAATCCAAAAACCCCCCATATACTTTCCTTGCATCAATTAATTTCGTTACGAAAATTAACTGAACATTCCTTGTAGATTCAATCCCGGCTTACTATAACTACAAATTTTAGTGCGTAGAGTTAGGTAAATTTTGCAGTGCACTTGACACGCGTTGTCATGTATTCTGTAATGAAATAATGAAATTCTATTATGATGAATTATATTCTATTATGAAGTAAGTAATGTATGACTTATTCTTTAAGTTGCACAATTATAGATTGCTTATAGTATGATCTGATTCAGTGCATGTGAGTGTTAGAAGACTGTTAAAAATAGTTGCCATTATGTATCTTATTTAGTTATTCCCCACTAAGCTATATGCTTAGTACGGTAGTTTTACCTCCGTGTAGGTTCTGATAAGAAGATTTAAGACTGGGATAAAGACAACCGCAATGACCAAAAGAGGATGTGTTTTGTTTTGACAATGTGTATATTTGAGTTTGTTTAATGTAATGAGATATTTTGTACACTTGTGGATAAGGTTGTAATATCCTATAAATCATTTGTAATAACCTTACTACAGGATGGATTTAATTTATATGGCATATATTTTGATAAGTTCATTATGTATGATGTATGTTATGTTTTGTTTATAAAATAACATCTAATGATATGTAATGTACGTTTGCTTGAGTTTCTGGAAATGCATGTAAGAAATGTTCAGTATATTTTGGATTATTTTGGTTCTGTTTTGTGCGGCACTTGTATATTCTGTTGGATCGCGTACGGTCCGAGTATTCAAAATACGCTGCGGAAAAGACCATACAAGAACATCACGTATAATTGAAAACACGAAGGAT
>JANKYE010000002.1:31845478-31857383 GCA_032467995.1 Erythroxylum dillonii
TTAACTTTATAAAATTACACATTGGTCCTCCAAGAATTGAGAAATTACGTTTAAGTCCTTTAACTTTTGACAATTTGTAAATAAGCCTTTATGTATTTTAACTTTTTCAATTAAGCTTTCTAAGTGTCCCATAAGTCTACAAATCATGTCTACTCACCTCTAAGGCATTAGAACTCATTTAATTTACTCACCATGGTCATATCCATCCAATAGACTCGATTTTATCCACTTAAAAACTCATAAGTCGGAAATCTCCAAGATTTTGCATTACCGATGAATTCCAAGTTCATGTAAAGGCATATAACATTATCAATCATTAACATATACACCCAAATGACTTAAATACATCTTTGAATTCATATACAACCATATGTATATATCAATATACAGTAGTATCTCCAAATATAATACAACACACTTGAAATCATGTATAGGATAATTTAGCTAGTGCTTTTTCAGCTGTTTAAAAGTATATGCGATCACTTGCCCAGCCTGCATAAGTACACAACCAAGTCTCTAGTGACTAACATCACCGTATACCTCAAACCCTACTCCCTAGGTAGATAGGGCAAGCATTAGTGTTGAAGTCAATTACTGCTTCAGCTCCTAAAAACTCGCCTTGCATTTGTCATCCCACTAAAATTTTATTTTCTTCCAGGTAAACCTCGAAAAAAGGAGTTGTAAGCACGAAAAAATTCTCAACAAATCTCCGATAATAACTAGCTAATCCCAGAAAGCTGCAGACTTTTGTCACATTCTTGGGTTGTTCCTATTCAATGTAGCTTCCACTTTCTTCGGATCTCATCAGAACTCCGAGGTTAAATGTGCTTGGGTGAGAGTAGTTCTAGGATGAGTGACCTCCTGGGAAGGCCTTGGAAAAAGTAAAACCGTGAGGGCTTGGCTAGGCCAAGGCCCAAAGTGGACAATATCTGTAAGCGGATGATCTGAGATGTTACAAGTGGTATCAGAGCCAGTGCTCGAGCTGGTTGGATTGGCAGGAGGCTAGGCCTCCCTTACAGACACGTTTTCCATAGCCTAATAGACCGGATCCCATCGAAACTCCGAGATTAAATGTGCTTGGGTGAGAGTAGTTCTAGGATGGGTGACCTCTTGGGAAGGCCTCGGGAAAAGTAAAACCGTGAGGGTTTAGTTGGGCCAAGGCCCAAAGCGGACAATATTTGTCAGCGAGTGATCTAGGATGTTATAGGTGGTATCAGAGCCGATACCCGAACCGTTATGCTAGCTAGGCTGGACCCCAAAGAGGGCTGGGCCTTAAGGGGTGGAAAGTGTGAGATCTCACATCAGTTGGAAAGGGGAATGAAGCACGTCTTATAAGGGTGTAGATACCTCTCCCTTACAGACGCATTTTCCATGGCCTAATGGACTAGATCCCATCAGAACCCTGAGGTTAAATGTACTTGGGTGAGAGTAGTTCTAGGTTAAGTGACCTCCTGGAAAGGCCTTAGAAAAAGCAAAACGGTGAGGGCTTGGCTAGGCCAAGGCCCAAAGCAGACAATATCTATAATTGGGTGATCTGGGATGTTACACAGAAAGATCATGTAGTTCTCTTTCAAGCAACCCATTCAACTCCCATCATTCACATTATAATCTAAACATATAAATCATCTCTTAATCTCAATGTATAAATTCAATTATTGAATCTTTAATTCTAGTTCCCTCAATTCAAAGCAATATATAAACATGAACAGTTCTTAAAAAAAGAAAGATCTTTTATTAAATCAAAGAAATCAATTCAAAACATGAATTTTACGATTCATCACTAGGGTTAGCAAAACTCGCCTAACCGAACCTAGCATGAACTATTTTACTTATATATATAAACTAAAACGATGTTATTTTACTCAAAACAATATAATTTTAGTTAAAATTTTAAGCTTCAGGCTAGGCTTGGTAGGGTATATATATATATATATAACTCTCCATTTGGGCTACCCAAACCCACTGGGCTCAAGTTAGGCTAGGGCCTGAAGCCTCTAGCCCAATTAGGCTTTACACTAGACCTAGGACTGACGATAAATTTTCAATTTAGGCTCGGTATAATCTTATTCATTACATCTAAATCTATATCTCAAACTAGTTCTTTACAAATAAAGTAAACTAGTAAAGAAAAATAAAGAAAATAAGATAGAAAAGTGAGATCTCATAGCTCTTGAATCTTGATTTTTCTTAATTGATCTTGATGGAATATTGCTTTTTTGTAAGATTGCTTCTCCTTGATGGGCTATTGAGTTTTATTTTCCTTTGGACTAATTTCTAGTGCTCTTAGACGCTTCTGTCTTCCATGTTCTTCTCTTTTTCCTATTTTATTTTGTAAAACCCTAGGATTTATGTCAAATATGGGTTTAAAAGGGACTATGTAGGTCCATATGTTTCTTTATAACCCTCTTAGTTTTTCCATAAAAATTACCACTAACATAGGTCTAAAATAGCTTTATATTGTTCCTGTGTTACTTCTAGCTAAAAATAGGAAGAACCAAAATGAAACAACATAGAACATAGGTTAAATATATGTCCATATCGATCCTGTGTTCTTAAATATATGTTAAACATGATTCCTTGTTGGCTCCCTGTTGCCCCCTATTTAGTAAAATAACTCTCCATTTACTTCTTGTTGGCTCCCTATTGCCCCTTATTTAGTAAAATAACTCTCCATTTGCTCCTTGTTTAGCAACATAGCTCTATATTGGTGCCATGTTATGATTCCTTCCTTTAAAATCATGACAAAATCACTTCATCTCAACTCAACCTTGCCCAAATTCTTTCATTGATCATTGGAGAGCTAAAATAAGTTGTGTAAACAAAAAATAAGATAAAGTAAATACTAGTTTACATAAAAATCCTCAAAACACAAGGTAAATGCTCTCAAAATCATATTTAAAAAATTGTGCCATTAGCATATTATTAGTAATTAACCAAAGAATCATATATAAGATTCATACCAAATGCAAAAAATTAGGAATATATTGCTTATCTTTTCTAGATGTTCTAATACTCTTTTCAAGAGCTGATATAAGCTTAGTTAATATTTTAATGACTATTATTCACTCCTTTAGAGAGCTATGTGGTATTTCCATGAAAAATTTATAAAAGCTAAATTTTTATTTCTATTAAAGCTTTTCATTTATATAAGTGGCATTCTAGTTTGGCAACTCTTAAGATTATGAAGCCACCTTTCATATATGTAGGCATTCTTATCTCCTCTGAACTATTGACCTATAATAATTTTCTTCCATTAATTGAGAGAATTCAAAGGAGAATCAACAACTAGTGCAACAAAAGAATGTCTTATACAGGAAGAAAATAACTTATTAAATCAGTACTTAATACCCCATATATATTAGTCTTCTCACGTGATGTTTCAAGTAGTCAAGACATTAGAGAATATTGTGAGGAGACTCCTTTAGTCTATAGAAAATTTTAAAACAATAATGACTAAAGTTAAATGGAGTGATGTATGCTTACAAAGAAGGAAAGGGGATTGGGTGTTATTCCTATTATAATTACTAATAAATTCTTAATGGTTTAAAAGATATGGATGATCCTCGCTGATAAGAAGACTCTTTAGGTGAGATGGACCCAAAATCACTACTTGGAAAGAGAAAACTAGAATATTAAGCTTAAATTTAATTCTTTATGGACAATACATTCTTAAAAAGAGGGATAAAGTTAAGTTGAAGTTTAAGTATAGGCTTGGTAATGGTGCTTCTATATGGTTTTAGAATGATAGTTGGACCAACATTGGATCTTTAAATGGGATAGTTGAGCTTACGTTCCTTAGGAACTCCATTCCAGATGATGATTTAGTGAAAGATGTACTAGGTAACAATCAAATATTCCTTAAGCTGTTGGAGAGAACTAAACTTAAGCTTAAGACAGCTTAAAGCCCACCTAAAGACTAAATTGTTCATCTCCCAACCTAACCCAACCTTAAATATGACCTTAACCAACCTAATAACCCCCTCTCCCTTGTCATCATTGTCCCTCTCCATTACCAATTCTAAATTCCAATTCTAAATTTGATCTTCATATTCATTAAATCAAAAGTCAACATCTCCCAAACCATAGACGAATAATAGTCATATTAAATATGTCTTGGAGAATTCAAAGGATAAAAGGACAGGTACATTCATCTTTGTCTCTTAATGGATTTAGCTCATTTCATGAACTAAACATGGAGATCTGTAGCTTCAAAGATTGAAGCTTAAGAGGAAGAAAAGAGGATTGGTTTAAGCATGAAGATTGTGATGGAGATTTGTAGCTTCAAAGATTGAAACTTAAGAGGATGAAAGGAAGACTAGTTCAACTATAAGAGAAATATGAAAAGGGGCAGTTGGTGGTTAAGACTTGAGATGAGTGAAGAAGAGGAGATTTATGGTTAACTAAGTTAGGCCTAAAACCTAAAAATTAGAGAAAAAAAAAGCATAAGCTTGATTTGAAGCCAAGTCAACTCAGTTCAAGTTTATTAACTTTATGTTAATTCAAGCTAGGCTTGAGGCCTTTTGCCATTCCTAATCATGGTAGTTATGATAAGGATTAAAAGACACTTTAATGGTAGTTATTTTAGCCTCCAATTTGAGTTAATTGTTCTACTAATTCAGAGGTATTTGTAGATAAAAAATGTTGCTTTTATTGTTATTGATGGTTAATCTTAAAATGTTGCTAAAATTATGGAGAGAATCTAAACGGATTTTAACTTGTTTCTGCCTATAAAAACTAATAGGTCATTTACAAAAGAAAGGTCAAATAATTTAAGAGTCATACATCTTAAGTGATAGCTGAATTGTCCATTTTGCTCAAATTTTCTAGAAATAAGCATGGTTAGGCTTTTATACATAATGAAAAGAGATAAGGGAATAAATGATCACTTGCCTCAAACCATTTGAACCTTTAAAATTTTATGTAGGTTTTCCATTCATTAAGATGTGGTTATAACACACTAATCAATCCAATGATGAATTTAGTAAGAAAACCAAAGGCCTTTAATTTTATGGAAAAGAAAACTCTAGTTAACCAATTCAAAGGCCTTGCAATCTATTTTGAGGGCACAACTCCTAGTCCTATGATTTTCGTGGTAGCTAATTAATGTGCCATTAGTATATTCTCTCTTATGATTCTCCCTTTCTTGAAGGCTTATTGGCTTAGATTAATCAATGTACTCATTGTTTCTTCCATCTTAGTAGCAAGCATCTTAAAGATGAGTTTGTATAATATATTACAATAAGCAATAGGTCTGGAGTCTTCTAAGATAGATAAGTTGGGGCATTTAGGAATAAAGAAAGTCTTATTAATCTTGTTAAGCATTTTCCTTATTAATCTTATGAATCATTTTTCAAAGATATCATAATTACCATGTTTCTCACTAATCTCCAAGATTTCTGTTAAAAAAACATGACATTATAACATCAAGGCTAGGTGTTTTGTTTGCTTTGAGGCATGTAAGAGCTTTCTCCATATTTGCTCTTACAAATGGTCTGATAAGTGAGCTTTCTCTTAGCACATGTTTTTTTTCTTCATTAGTGCCTAGCAAAGCTCCTTTTAGAATTTATTAATAGCAATTCATATGGTTTGAACTACTATCTCAATATTGATAAATTTCCTTTCATTGTACTACTTCAAATTTTCTTTTATGGCATTCAACTTGTTCATAAACTTAAAACCCTCAACTTTTGTTACTATCCTTAATGGATAATTTATTTAACCTCAATGAGATCTTCTAACACAAGGGAGGTATTTGGCAAATAGCTTCTCAGCTGTTTTTAGCTTGTTGACCATTTTAAAAAGTCACTGATATATTTGGTGAATGACTTATTGGTTAATTTAACTCTAATAAGCTGATTTCTAAAAGCTCCATAAGAGGAGCTTTTGAGGTTAACTGTTTGCCTAATGACAATATTATCCTCTACTGTACTCTCTACTTTTGCTTTGTGTATTTTCAAAATTGGCTTTCTTTGATCATGCTGAAATTTGGAAGAATATAATAAAGGGGTTAATTAAACTTTTTAATCTTTATTTAATTTTATAATATTAGTTTAGATTTAAAAATACCATAATGTTAAGTTTTTGAACATAAAGAATTACATCAAATTAATATTTTTAGTATATAATTACTATACATCGTATCTGTGTCATACTATACTTATAGATATTTTAATTTATTAAATAATAAAATTCATACATATTCTATAAAAAATAATAATAGGATGTGATTCGCTGCATTATTCATATTAATAGAGAATTTAACGTTAGACTATTATTATTATTATTATTAAAAGTTATAAACTTAATTTTAGTACAATTAAATATCTAAAATCTAAATTCTTATAAGAATAATCAACGAAATACTAAGAAATATAATATTCATGCATTCATATTTTTTTAAAATTATACCCTTATAAATCAATTATACACATCAACAATTAATACTAAACAACTAATTTTACCAAACATGTTTAATAAATAGTTGATATTATCCGTTGGTTAAATTAGTTAATATAATCATCTATCAGCTAACCATTGATATAATCAACTAATAACTAATGGCTGTTTGCCAAACAGAGTCAAGGTTAGTATAGGGATATATCTTAATAGGTTAGATGATATTAGGCGCTTAAAGTGAGCCTTGCTATTTCTGAAAAAAAAAACAAACAAAGAAGAATAAAGACTTAAACAATAGAAGATTACTCCCAAATTAATTAAATTTATGAGCTATGAACAGATGCAATCGTCATCTGGCAGCTGAAAAATTTTGAAACCCTCGTCGACCACGTTACCTCCAAATCCAATTTTCGATGGCATTGCCTCCAAATCCAATACATCATAGCCCACATTTTCAACAGCCCACAAAAATTAAAACTCTCATTTTTCCCACTCCCTCCATTACAACAAGCATAACCAAAACCAAAACATAACTCATCCTTCCAGACAGCACTTTGAAAAAGGGATATTTCCTTATCTCCCTCCAAAACCAAAACTCCACCTTTTTAATGCCCACCTCTTCCCCCTCTAATCCATCCTATCTTTCTCTCTGTTCTTGTGGCAATGGCTATTCTGTGTCTTGGTGAAAGTAAGAACAAAGAAAATGTGCCTCCTTTCTGCTCTTTCAATCACACAGCATTGTTTCCAATATATCCAGTCTCCAGTACCCTTAAAAGAAGAGTCAGAAAGCCTCTGGAGGATATAACCAATCAATCTGTTTTAGCACGAAATAACAGGGTTCAAGTCATTCTCTCGCCTCCCAAATGCGGGAAGAGGAGAGGGGAAGATGTTCGAGGTTCAGCCTGCAAGAAGATCCATGTTGTCCTTTTAAGCAAAAATTTTAGGTAGTTTCTGGAATTCCAGGATTAGATGGATAAATCGGATTCCCTTCTTCAATGTAAATCAGTTCCATAATTACTTATTTACAATAAAGTTCTCAATTTTAGCTCCGTTGGTTTCTCTCTAGTTCTCCTCTCTTCAGGCCTTTCACTTCTTTACCCCAGTTACTCTTAACTTTTCAAGTTTCTGGTGCTTGGAAAGTCAATAGGCTAATACAGAAAATGCACAAGTTTTCACTTTTCAGTTAATTTTCTCTTTTTATCGCACAAGATGAAGTAATTTGATCGACATCAATGTAAAATCCATTTGACAAATGATAATTACGCTTTTGAATTGCTTGCTATCAATTATGCACTCCAAAGTAGTTGAAACTTCGCCAATATGTGCCAATTATTATCCTACAACATTCCTCATCTTTTTCTTTTTCCTTTTTGCTGGGATTTAAGGCCGAAGGATTTGAAGACAGTGATAAAATACAGGGACTTTCATCAGAAGGCATGCTGAATTTCCTCGGTGGAAAAAGATTCATGTGGGCATCGTTTATCTTAATTCTAGGTGGTCAGTCTTTGTTTTGCAAATCCGCTAAAAGGGGATCATTAGAGTATTATAGTATCTTATATTAATTAAACATAAAAATATTAAATAATTTATAAATAGTAAGGTTTAATTATCTAAATGATTAGTTTTAGTTATTTTAATAATGGTTGATTTAAGTTCAATTCTTGTTAGAATTCTATCATATTAAAAATTCTAATATGGTATTAGAGAAAGTTTGATTCAGATTATTAATTTTTCGGTTGTTCGTTTAGATATCCAATCTTAGCGGTTCGGTTTGATCATCATTGTGTTTATTTTAAGTGACAACTGAATGTATAATCCTAATTGCATTTGAGAGGGAGTATTAGAGTATCTCATATTGAATAAACATTAAAATGTTAAAGAGTTTATAAATAATAAGGATCAACTATCCAAAAAATTGGTTATAGTTATTTTAGGAATAATTGACTCAAATATAATTCTTGTTAATAAATTCTACACTCCGCTTATATTAAAAATTCTAAAGAACTTAGGCTCACCCTGTCCAATTGTATGGTCAAACAAACTAAACTTTAGAATCTACCAAGGTACTCCCTCTTTGCACAAATAATCTCTTATGAAAGCATTGGATTTAGTTTTAGTACAACACCAATACCATATTAATATCGATAAGTACTCCAACTAGATTTAGTTTTAATATCGATACTTACTCTAACTTTGTACAAATAATCAATGTTATGAATATTATACTAAATTTAGTATTGGATTTAGTTTTGGTACGAAATATTAGTGAACAATATTAGAAATTTCGATATTAGGTAAAAGTGATTTTCTATCACTGTTACTTCTGATTTCTTATGGAGTTACAGAAAAGAATGGTATTTATACCATCAATGTTTCTAATAAAAGGAAAACGACGTCTACTTATACAAAATGACAGAAACTTATTTACAAGCTACAGAACAAGCTCTACAGTAAAATACATACAACATAAATACAACATATTCTACACCCCCCCCCCCCCCCCCGGTCAAGGTGGAGCTTGGTGCCAATCACACAAGCCCAACTTGGACAACAAAAACTGAAAAACAGATGCGGATAACGCCTTAGTGAACATATCGACTAACTGAAGCTTGGAAGGAATATGCTGCGGAAGAACAAATTGTTTGACCTGAGTAATACATGCCTCAGTCGGACCCATGATCAACACATCATCAACATACACAATAAGAGCAAGATAATCAGCCCCCTCAGATTTAATAAAAAGACACGGATCATGTGCAGATTGGACAAAATGTTGTTGAAAAAGGGAAACAGTAAGTTTATGATTCCATTGTCGTGAGGCTTGCTTAAGGCCATACAGAGACCTCCTCAAACGACAAACCTGATTAGGGGCAACTTTAGTATACCCTTGAGGAGGTAACATGTACAACTCCTCATCAATATATCCATGCAGAAAAGCATTATTGATATCCAATTGATGCAAAGGCCAGCCTTTGGCAGCAGCAAGAGCAATAAACAATCTCACAGTAACCATTTTAGCAATTGGAGAAAAACACTCATTATAATCCACCCCCTCAATTTGATTATAGCCCTTGGCTACTAATCTAGCCTTATACCTATCAACAGTTCCATCTGGTTTGAGTTTAACTTTATAAACCCATTTAGAACCTATAGCTTTATTCCCCTTTGGCAAAACAGTCAAATCCCAAGTATGATTATGATCAAGTGCGGCCAACTCGGCCTCCATAGCATGCAACCAATTCAAATTAGTTTGAGCTTGTTTAAAAGAACTAGGTTATTCAATAATAGACACATTGGCTAAAAATGAATGATAATTAGAAGTAAAACAAGAAGAAAAAACAAAAAGATAAGTAGGTGGAGTATGAAAATAATTAGGCACCGATGGAACAACAACAGGAGCAATATTAGTAACAGATGCATGTGAAACAAAATCATCTAGCCAATTAGGTCGGCGGGTCGCACGAGTACTCCTACGAATAGGAGCTGGACTCTGTGCTAAATCAGTGGAGCATGGAATAGCAGAGGAAGAGGAATCTAAAGAATTTGAAGAAGGCACATTAGTAATTTCAACAAAAGAAGAGTCTTGTGACATATCCGAAGGTAAAACAGTAGAATTAGGTAAAGGGACGATATCTGGTAGTGAAGAAACAGATTGAAAAGGGAAAATATGTTCATAGAAAACAACATCCCTAGAAATGAAAGTATGATGACTTTGCAAATCATAGAGTTTGTAGGCCTTTTGACCCGAAGAATAACCAATAAAAATAGATTTGAAAGCCCTAGGAGCAAATTTTTCTTTGTGAGGAAAAGTGTTAGAAGCATAGCATAAACAACCAAAAGTTCGCAAGAAAGTGTAATCAGGTTCCTTATGGAAAAGAACAGTATATGGTGATTTCCAATTTAGGACAGGAGTGGGAAGCCTATTTATGAGATAGGTAGCAGTCAAAATGGAATCACCCCAAAAATGTTTTGGTAAATGGGATTGAAACATAAGTGCCCTAGCAGTTTGCAACAAATGCCTATGTTTCCGTTCCACAACTCCATTTTGTTGTGGAGTATAAGGAGAAGATTTTTTTATGGATAATACCACAATTGTTAAAGACTTCCTGACAAGTATGATTTAAGAATTCTATCACATTATCAGTTCGAACAACCTTAATAGTAGCATTAAATTGGGTGCGAATATGTTGAATAAACTGGACCAAGAAGGTTGAAGTTTGAGTTTTATGTCGAAGGAGATAAGTCCAGGTTGTCCTAGAGAAGTCATCAACTATGGTAAGAATATAGTGTGCTCCACCAATTGACCCTTGCTTATAAGGACCCCACAGATCCATATGCAATAGTTCAAAACATGCAACCGTGCTAATACTGCTCCTAGGAAAAGGAAGACGAGTTTGTTTTGAGAGATGACAAACATCACACGGTTGGTCAGAAATATTCACTTTATTTGAAGAAATTGACAATTGTTTCAGTACAGTGGAAGAAGGATGGCCCAATCTTTGGTGCCAAAAAACATCAGTAACAGCACTATGACAATGTATTGATTTTTGTTTCCTATTTCCTAATTGGGTAATACATGATGAAATGGTATCTTGATGGAAAGAAGACTTATCAAGAACATACAGGCCGGCAATCATCTTCACAAGGTCCTGCAGAACACAAAATGTGTCATAGAAAGTGAATTTTGTAGAAGATTGACAATTTAACTTGTTCACCGAAAGCAAATTGTATTTGAAAGAAGGGATGAGCAAAACGGATGACAAAACAAGATGATCACAAAGAACCACATTTCCTATTAAAGCTACTGATTTGATTGTGCCATCTGGTAGGTGAACAAGAGTGTATTTAACTACAGGTCTAGGATTATCAAACAAATCCTCATCATGGCACATATGATTAGATGCACCTGTGTCTATTATCCAAGAACCACATTCAATTGAATTTGCTAAACTAAAAGAATGGTTGAGAGTGCTACCTGCAAAGTCACTGTAGTGAGCAAAGTTGCTGACATCTATACCCTTGTCCTTTGAGTGCATCTGCCTTCCTTGGTTTTGCATAAAAGACATAATTCCTTGCTGAATCATTGCTGCCATGTCTTGTCTCCAGGCGGGTTCCTTGGTATCTTGCTCCAATGAATGATCCAAAGGTGAATCACTCATACTCATATTTACCAACTCCTTAGCCATATCTCCTCTGTTTTTCTCCTTGGAACCTTTATACCAATCCGGATACCCATGTAGTTTGAAACAAGTGTCCCTTGTGTGTCTCCTCATTTGACAAACATCACAAAACAAATCATCTTTATTAACTTGCTTCTTACCACCACCTCTGCCAGCTCCTTTCCCACTGCTAACACTTGAACCCCTCACCAACATGGCACTACTCATATTATCAGAAAAAGAAACATGTACCTCCCTCTGTTTTTCAACCCGAATTACCATTGAGTATGCCTTATCCACATGAGGCAAAGGATCCATCACCAAAATCTGACTTCGAATAGCATCATACT
>JANKYE010000002.1:31857483-31875416 GCA_032467995.1 Erythroxylum dillonii
TTTTATGTATAGTTTGTTATTATTTTATATAGGAAAGATTTTAATTTTTTTCAATTTTGTCCTATACTTTTTTCAAAATTACAATTCTAACTTATATTTGACGAATATTTTATTGGTATTTTGATTACCGACCAATTGAAAGAGTCGAACCGATCAGTACTAAAATTAGGTATCAAATTTTTTTGTTCGACACTGATTTTTGACTGATATGGCTGATGCGGTAATCAAAATACTGTAAAGAACCAAGGGATCCTTTATATTACAGTTTTCCTACCTTCATAAAGTTCGTAACAGATCTACTGAAAGATCAAGCACAGATGAGAAACAGCTTAGTATAGGGCAAAAAGTTTGTTAACTTATCACAATCAATCTGTGAGGAAAGGTCATCAATTTCAGTTCTTTGTCTCTCTTGAGTGATTTTATTCTGGAGAACTTCACACTAACTTTCTAGTGCCTAGATGTAGAGCCGTACATTGGTCTGGTCTTGGTTTTCTAGTCCAAGATATGAAAGGCTTTTCTCGCATGATTCCTACCCCAACTCAATGACTGCACTGCAATCACTCTACGCTTCTTGCTTACCTATATTAAAACTCGGTCTCATATTCAACACTATTTAAGGGCAGAAGTAAAGAAGCAAAGCCTATCAGCGACTGAAGCATCTTCCAGTCTCCTACCATCATTTTTCATCATTTTTGGGTTACACAAGAACCTATGCGAATATAATTGTGTAATATTATGGTACCCTTGCATATTCTTAAGCAGGACAATGTACCTCGTATATGAAAATGCTGACATGACTTGCATTCAGCTAAGTGCATAAGTTGACCTTACTTGGGAAAAGATTATTGCAGAAAACACATACTCCACAATGCTGAGAAAGTCTATAAAGAGCAGATAGAGCCAAAAGGACTCGTACCATAGCGTTGTAAATTAAAGATGTTCTCTTACAAGCCAAGATAGCTGACTTGGTTTGTGCTAGTGGAAGAAAGAGAGCATTCCTACTTTCCTAGGATAGGTTCTGCATTCTTCCACCTTCACTTTGTGTCTTTTCAGTTCACATAATACACAGGTTCGTAGTAGCTATCGGACAGATCAACACTAGTTGAAAGGAGTTGAAGGAGAACATATTGGTAGTACTTTTGTTTCAGCTAAAAGGTACGAGGTTTCACTATTCAATTAAATTTTCTTATTCATTGATCCACTTGAAGAAATGGTTTTACATTCTTTTTTTTTTTTTGTGATTGGTAAAAGGTGGCCACTATAATCCCAATTCTTAATACAAAAAATCAAAGCAAACTTTAGGAATTAATTTGACTGTTTGTTCCACTTGCAATAATTTTAAGTAAAGAAAGATAGACTGGTGACCTTATAAATACCACCCCTGAATCGTGATTCTTGGAACAAGAATTTGTATATTCTGAAAGCTTAAGAAGAAATGGCGTGCTCGAGGCTTTGTTTTTACCTAGTCTTGATATTGCTTTCGCTACCAGAGTTTGAGACTCGCCCTCTTGATTCATCCAATGTAAGGAGGAATCCCACTAGATCAATCCATGCCCTCGGAAAGGATATAGTTTACAGTGTCAGCCTGGGAAATGAAAACACTACTATAGGTGAGTACGAATCCAAGAGAGTAAGTCCTGGAGGCCCCGATCCACAACATCATTCTAAAAATCAGTAGAGAAGTTGATACATCCTTGCATCTGAACTACTACGTAATTCTAGCTCAGACGAATGTAGCTGCAAGAGTGTTGGAGCACCGCGGTGTGAAGCACTGTATTATAATTAAATGCTAGTGGTTTGCAAGGATAATTAAGTACGATATGTTTGAGACTTTATCTCTTTGTCCCATTAGAATTGGACGTAAACAGTTCAAGCGTTGGTTCACATTTCTCAAAAAAGAATTAAGACATGTAGTATTCCTATGATATTATAAAGAGAGCCAATATCTGGAAAAGGAGACATCGGCCCATTTTAAAGGATCATCATGTACAACCAAATGATAGGTCTTTTAGATGGAATACGGATCTAATTGTATTCACTCAAAAAGCGCTGTTTATTAGTACTATGGAGCTATACTCTTTCCCTTTGAATCAAATTGTCTCTGTAGTAACTACATATTCCTTCATGCTAAATGGAAGAAGTTATTAACAGCGATGACATTTTAGTGTATCCTGCAATTTGTTATTCTGACAGAAACACATTCACATACTTTGGCTGATTGAATTTTAATACACTGTAAGCAATTACATTCCACTCCATAACATAGACTAGAACCTGTAGAATAAATGAAAAAAACAAACGCATAAAATGCGGTAAAGCCTTTCAGGATGTGGAATCCATGCCAGCAGAATATACAGGAGCGTTTTGATAGCATTATCTATCTAAATTTATACCTACATGGTGGTAATGAGTATAATAATGTGAAGAACGTACAACCTCCTGCAATAAAAGAAATCACTTGCTTTTCTTATATTTTTATGCCTGAAGCACTTCCAAGTAGTCGAGCGGGCGATGAATATACAAAGAAGACTTTTTTCCAGAATGATTCGAGCAGAAAGGCAGACAGCTTTTTGCTATTTTCAAATCCTCCTTTTAACTTTTCAATAGCGAGAACACTAAAAAATGATTTGAGCACTTATTAATTTGGAACTGTATGGTAAATAGATGTAAGCTCTTTGAGGAGAATTGTTTAGGTTTTCTTTTCGATTATCTACTAAGATAATATTGCATGGGATTTGCAACTTGGCAATTGTTACAAAGACTATGCAACAAACTTCAAGTTCGCTCACAAAATGAGCCAAAGTCTAAGTATAGTAGTTGAACTCTCGCAATTCAACTCAAGCTTTTCAAATCCTTCATGTTTAAGGTATTTCTCACAAAGGCAAAATAAACCCACGAAATTCACTAAGCCAACATATAGAATGGATAGCAATAAGAAGAGAAAGATGCACACAACCTTACAGCAAAATTACTAACCTTTATTTTACTCTCAATTGATACAAAGAATACAAAGCTCTAACTCTTTCTCTAATGAATGAAACCTTGCTCAAATGAGCTATTTATAGGCTTTAGGAAACTTGTTGGGCAATAATATAAGAAAGTAGTCTTAAGACCACTAAGCCACTAAATCAAGAACTCCGTCCTCCGATTCTTCTTATGTTGCCCTAATATTCGATGATCCAAAATCTTCTCAATTTGCTTATCAAGTTATTTCCTTACCACTGGTAGAGCCCTTTTTACTTGACTCATTTTAAGATATGTTAAATCCTCATGGTATGGTTTAAGGAAACTCACATGAAAAGTAGGATGTATCTTTAAATGCTCAGGTAACTTGTGGCAATAAGCTACCTTTCCCACCTTTCCGAGAATCTCGAATGGCCCATCATACTTTGGCACTAACCCTTGATACACCTGTTTGTTACTAATCTTCTTCCAAATTTGGGGAGTAAGTTTAAGAAGTACCTTATCCACAATGTCAAAAACAAGCAGTCTTCTCCTTTGGTCCACATATTTATTCATTTGTTTAGAAGCTTTGCGAAAGCTATCTCTTGCTTTATCCAATAATTCTTGCTTTTCCTTCAGAAAACGATAAGCAGTTGGACATTTTCGTCCCAACATCTATTAAACTATCTTGAGAGGAGTGAGTGGTTGTTGTCTTAGAACAAATTCAAAAGCACTTTTTTCAGTTGTCAAGGATCTGTGCAAGTTATAACAAAACTATACGGTATCAAGTAAACTTAGCCAATTTCGTTGACTTGTACTTAGCCAATGCCATTGATTCTTTCCATTTGGCAATCTGTTTGTGGAAGATTTGCAGTTGAGAACTTCAATTCACACCCCATCATGTCGAAGAGGGACACTTACTATATCTACCGGAACCCCAAAATGCTTCACCACATTTTTGTAGAAAAGCTCTGCAACAACATCAGAGGGACACAAAGCTGGAGCTGGCACAAATATTGCATACTTGGAGAAACTATCAACCACTACCATGATTGAAGCCAGGTCATCCACTTTTGGGAACCCTCCAATGAAGTCCATCGTAACTAACATCCATGGTTTTTCCAGAATTAGCAAGGGTTGCATTAAACCAGCCTCCTTCTTACTTTCATGTTTATCCAATTGAAAGACAAGATAAGTTTCGACATATACCTGAATGTCATTCTCCACCTTTGGCCAATAGTGAGATCATGAAAGGAGTTCTAACATTCGTTCAACTCTGGGGTGACCAACCCACTGTGAATCATGCATCTCCTTCATTAATTATTTCCACAAGGCACCAAAACTTGTCACGTACAATTGATTATTCTTCTTCATGAGCAACCCTCATCATTAATCCAAAATCGTCGAATAATATCCTCCTTTACTTGCTTCATAATTCGACTATAAGTGTTGTCTAGTGGGGTTGCTAGTTTAATTTGCTCGAACATATCCAATCCCACTCGAGTGATTGCATACAAAGCTGTAAAGACTTCCTTTCTACTCAATGCATCCGCCACATTGTTATGTCTTCCCAATTTGTGCTCTCATATAAAGTCATATTCAACAAGAAACTCCTGTCACTAGGCTTGCCTTGCAAATAACTTCTTTTAGGTCCTAAAAAAGGTATTAACAATGTTTTCCGTACGAACCACAAACCTAGTACCCAATAAGTAAACCCGTCAAGCTTCAAGGCAATGTACTACTGTCAGCATCTTCTTCTCATATGTCGAGTATTGTTGCTCAACACCATTAAGCTTGTGACTTTCAAATGCAACCAAGATTCCCCCAATAACTTTGTCTGAAGCATCTGTGTGCACCTCGAAAGAGAGATCAAAGTCAAGTAACTTTAACACAGGTTCAGTTGAAATGACAGCCTTCAAATTTTCAATGACTTCTTGGCATGCTTCTAACTAACACCACTCTTGTTTCTTCTTTAATAAGTAAGTCAAGGGTGATGCCTTCTTCAAGTACCCCACAATAAACATGCGATAGTAGTTCGCCAAGTCAAGAAATCTCCCAAATTCCTTTACCGTCTTTAGAACTTGCCAATCAACAATAACTTGTACCTTTTTTTTGGATCCATACGCATTTGGCCCTTGCTCACCAAATGTCCTAAAAACTTTATTTCTGGTAACGCAAATTCACATTTCTCAATCTTTACGAAAAATTTATGTTGTCGCTACCTTTCAAATACCTTCCTTAAGTTTTGTATATGCTCTACCATATTAGTGTTATAGACCATAATATCATCTGAATAAACCACCACAAAATTTTCCAAGAAGTCATACAAAACGTCATTCATCAAGTTGCAAAAAGTAGAAGGGGCATTAGTTAAACCAAATGGCATAACTAAAAATTCATACGAGCCATACCGAGTTACATAAGTCATCTCTTGCTCGTCTCCTTTGGTAATCCGCATTTGCCAATACCCACTTTACAAGTCTAACTTCTTGAACACCGCTGCCTTTGATAATTTGTCCATCAAATATTGAATTAAAGGATCAGGATATTTATTTTTAATATTCACCTTGTTCAAAGCTCGATAGTCTATACACATCTATAGGGCTCCATCTTGCTTCTTTTATAACAAAATTGGAGCTCCATAGGGGGCTTTCGATGGTTGGATGTATCTCGTTTCCAACAATTCACCAAGTTGCTTTTGTGGTTCCACTAACTCTAATGGTGACATCTGATAAGGGGTATGGATAAGAGGTATTGCATCAGGTACCAGTTTGATCTTATAATCAATTTCACGACGAGGAAGGAGAGTTTTTGGTAACTCCTTCAACATCACATCCTTGAATTCCCTTAATACTTTTTCTATTGCATCCGGGACTTGTACCATGTGATCTTTCGTAATTTCCCATATGGCTGCAAGATAAGTCTCCATGCCTTTCTTAAGCGCCTTTCTCGATACACATGGCAGAAACATAAGCTACAATTGCTATTTTGTCTACAGTTCTTTCGCTAAACCTACAATAATTGATGTTACATGAATTTTGAACATTCATAAACATTAAACCTACAAGATGTGGATATAGCATCACTTTTTCCATCTTAAGAAAGTCGATGCCGAAAATCAAATCGAAATCTTCGAGAGGCATCACCATCGTGTCACACTTCCCACACTAATTCCCCATATTCAAAGGAACATTGTATGTAGCTCCTACCACTACTTGTGCTTCCGTTGTGGGAGTTTTCATTTTGTTGGGGTATTGCTGATCTTCAACCCCAACTTTCACGCCATTCATTCCACAACAAAGGAATGAGTGGTTGATCATGGTTTTCCGATATATGTAAGTTCTAATGATTAACTTCGATAATCCATAAGTACACAGGTCAATCGCGTAGTACTTAAGGTGTTGATCCTACAAGGAGAGATAATCTAGTCCTAAAGCTAATGCCAACACAATTCGTAAAAATTCAACAGATAGTAAAACTAAAAGAAGAATTAATTCAATCCAATAATTAGTTACGAAAATATTAACAAAATAGCTATTGCAACACACCCAAGAATTAACCTAAAGGAACTATCAATTGAGACAAAAGGAAATTTTATCTATCTTTAACTCTAACTTAATTGATTATGATTTACTGGATTATTGGTTCTAGACGGTCTTAGGGTTGATTACTCTCTCTTGAGTTATAATTATTAACCCTAAATTATAAAACCTAATCAGATTATGGAAGAATACATTTTCTTAATTAACAATCTATCCAAAACTTTAATTAGATCTGAAGATGGCTAATAAAATATCGGGGACTTATGTGAGATCTCTCTTCACCAATTACATATTTGATTAATTTCTCGTTCATATTAAATCAACTAACTCTCATTAGCCCAATTTAATTTTTCATTCAATTTACCCTCTCAGTTTATTACCGAATTAAGCTATCATAGAAATTAATCACAATAAATCTAATAAACATAAAAAAAATCAAATTTCATTAAATCAAAGATAAAAACCTAAAGATGAGTTTGGAACATCTCAATATTCAAAAATCCTATTGTCAAACTGCTATTCCTAATTCTATACAATAATAAAAATGGAAAATAATAGGAAATACGATCTTGAATAAAGATGGGAGGCAGTGACATTAGGAAACTCCTGATCTGAGAAGTACGTCGATGTCGGTTTCTTCTCCACTTATCTCTTCCTTTTTCTCTTTCTTAATCTCTCAACAATCCTCTCTAGGGTGTCTATCAAAAGTGGTTGATGCAAAAAAATCCTTCCTTTTCTCTATCTTATTCTTTATATACCGTTCTGTGTTCTAGGCAGCCCTAGGGTTTTTTGAGATCCGAAAGGTCAAAAAACTCCCTCAAAACTTGACGTTTTTGAGTGTCTGCGCATTTGCCTGACGTAGGCCACGTTTATGAGCCATATCCTAGCCTTCTGTCATGATCGTGGCAAGAAGGCCACGATCGTGGGTTGTGTCTTGGGCTTCTATCCATATTGTGGCCTGTGGTTCCAAGATCGTGGGCCGTTATTTCGGCCCGAGTGTCTTCAAAACTTCTCCGTTCTTCGATGTTAACCTTGAAACACTAATAAACACTTCAAGGTACCTCAAGAACATAATACTTAAGCTCAAAGACTTGTACTAACCCATAAAAGCACTTAAACAAAAATAATTAACTAACTAACACAATTCTAACCTAAACACATACTAAACAATTGAATTAACAATTAAATACATATCAAACTAAACCCTAAAACATGATGCAATTCACACTTATCAATATCCCCACACTTAAATGTTTGCTTGTCCTCAAGCGAACAAAACACAAACACATAAAATCACATAACACATAATTTAGTAATGAGACAATGACTTCAACTTTACGAAATAAATTTAATTTAAAACAAAATCAATCGAGTCATTTCAAATCATTAACAAACAAAATCCGCGTCTTGGGGCTTTGAACTAAATATACATATTAATCCAGACTTAAGTGTTAAATTGTTTACCCTTTTCAATTGCACACACACATTAATAATTCTTTGGTCATTCAGCTTTTGTAACTACTCCTAAGTATGTTTTTATAAAAATTCAAGCTATTACAATTTTGGTAGGTTTTTATTCAAAAACACACATTTTTTATTTATTTTTTGTGAACATGGACTTAGTCTTTTTACGCGGAGGCAAACATTGACAATGAATGTCGATCCAGTTACTCAACTAAGTCATGATTTTATTAAGCTGTTTCGTTGGAACGCCATTATAGCCTTTTTATGTAAAGGCACACATTTGTGATGTGTATTGATCCGGTTACTCAGCTACATCACGTTCTTAACTGGTTACTAGCTCTATTTATAACCCGCAGGCCAGCAGAATAGTTATTTATTTAAAATTAACAAACACGATTTTTTATATTACCTACCTAGTTGCTTTAGCTACTCGTTTCTATGAAAAAAATTGCTAGCAAAGCAACTTAAGTTGAAAGGCCTCAAATTATTAATGAATGTGACAATTTAGAGGATGAAAAACTAATACTAAATCTTAATTAAGTTGTATATTTAGCCAAAGACCCAAATTTACTAATTTTGTAAGCTATTGATTCTTCAAAACCTAATAAACTATGTTCAAAATTAAATCAATTTCAAACCATCTAAGCCATTGACACATTCACACGATTCTCAAAATGCAATCTAACAACTATCATAAAATATGCAAAACTCACATTCAAATCAAAACGCATAACCCTCCCTACACTTGAACAACACATTTTTCTCATTGTGAGAAGAGGAAAAGCAAAAAATATGGAAAGAAGAAATATAAAATTAAAGTAAAACAAAAAGTAAGTAAAGAATAAAGGTAAAAAGAAAAAGTTAAAACAAAGCCTCATGGTGATGGAGGCAGGGATGGTGTTGGGGGTGGCAATTAAATGCCCTGAGTCTCGAAATAACGATGGATACGACGTATGTCTCGACTCTAATGTCGATGAGTTCGGGCCATCTCCTTCATCCTTCTGGAGTTCTCCGCAATTGTATCTGCAGAGATTGTATCCAGCTAGTCGAATCCTCTTCTTGTTATTGTTGAGCACTTGAGCACACTTACTAGTCCTGCCCTTGACGTGTGTCTTGGCAGTAATATCCCGAAGTTCCATAATATGGGACTTCAAGATTTCAGCTCGCCATAGATGATGATGGTTCATGAATTCAAGACGGTAGACTATGAATCCGTTGCACTCAACTCCATAGTAATTAGCTACGACTGAAACCAGGTAACCTATTCTTAAGTTATTGGTTTTCTTCTTTCGAGCAGCAACAATTGCGTTAAAGATGTGGGTGGTTGTGTAAACTGGAATGCTATGGTCCATGCACCACAACATGAAAAGTTCTTTCTTTGAACACTTGTTGGTTTCCATTTTGTCAAAAAAAGTTTGACACATGGATTTATGCATCAACAAGTGTTCATGGCTCTTGAGGATGTTGTTATTTGCATTCTTAGCGTCAAAATGCTCTAACCCAATTAGTTCAGTCCACCAGGGGTGACACAGAAATCATTGTGCTGACCCACTATTGATGACTTAGAGAAATCACAAATTTCATGCAAAGTCTCATAATCAAGCTCATAAGGTTGTCCCTGCAACCTAAACCACAATTCCGTAGGCTTGTTGGATTCGATTTGAAGGGATGTAAAGAATTCTAAGGTAAGTTCTTCGTAAACTAGTAATTGAAATTGAAGGAACTATCCCCATTTAATTTTCTCTGCTAAACTTTCAACCTTGTCTCGCAATTTTAATCTATCTAAAGTTTCAAAAGGGTACCTTCCTCATCTGAGAAGATCAGGAAAGGTGTGTCGTAATTAGCTGTCCCGTTCCTTTTCCCTTGTCTCGAGACTTGGTTTCACCTTATTGATTGATCTCACCTTGCTATTTGCTTGATATGCAACATATTGGCTTGCGAGTCGGTAGAAGTTGAAAGAAATTTGGAAGTTTGAAATTTGGGTAGAGAGAAGTGAGAGTTTTTGGAGGTTTAAAGCTTAGAGAGGTAAAGTAAAAATGAAAGTGAGTGAAAAAAGTGAAGATAGAAATTACTATATAGGTGATTGGAGGGTAAAATGGTAAAAATTAAAAATGACATTTGCGTGTCCCTATTTTTAACTTATCATAGGCCACGATCGTGGCCTGCAATTTTTCCACCAAATTTTTAATTTTTTTCTTCTTTTGTCTTTCTCTACTTTCCGAAGTTACTTCTTAACTCTTTATGACCCTTTCATCTCTCTTTGCTTACTTTATCGATCACCAAATTCATATCGAAGTCTTATGCTTTCCCAATTTTATTTAGAAATGAAATAACCTAACTACAGAATTCCAACTTTCTATAAAAAAGGAAATAATATTCCATGGGTTGCCTGCCATGCAGCGCTTCTTTTAACGTCATTAGCTCGACACTCTTCTTTTGCTCACAGTGGTTCAAATGAATGATACAATGGTAGTGTAGTCATTGATCTTACAATTTGCACATAAGCTACCATGCCTTGGATTCCACCTTCCTTGTGATTCTCCTTCCTTCACCTTCTTCTTCGCGATCGTTTCTTTCTGAATGCATTCCCAAGATCCTTAATATCTTCCCATTGTCCTTGATGTTTGGTTTCCTTGATATTAGTTGGAGGTAAAGGAGAACTGTTGTCTTTCTTCGACACTTCGAAGGTTATTTGATGCTTGCCAACCCTCAGAGTTAGCTCATCCTCAATTATGGAGCGAGTAGTGGCCAAAAATGGTCGTCCAAGGACCATAGGGGTTTCCACATCTTCTCCAATATCCAATGTATTTAAGTTTGTGGAGAAGGTAAATTTGTCAATTTGTACTTGCACATCCTTAATAATCCCCTTCGATAGATGAACTGCTTTGTTGGTCATCTTCACTAGCATCTTTGTCAGTTTTAACTCTCCTAACCCTAACTTTTGACTAAAGGTATAGGGCATCATATTGATACTCGCTCCTAAATTCGCGAATGCCCTATCTATGTTTACTCCATTGATACTTTAAGGAATGTAAATATCCTTGGGTCCTCTTTCTTTTATGCTATGTTAGGGTGTTCTTCCACTATACGCTCTTTAACCTTCTTCTTAGCTGATTCCCTTAGTGTAATCCTCATTTGTAGATGTTCTGTTATGTTCCCGATCTTGTTTGATTCAATCTCCTTAGAATTCCTTATAACCCTAATTGAAATTGACTTACGCTGAGCTAATATAGGATATGGAATTTCAGGTCAAGGTTCTTTGAATGGCTCAATTCTAAGCTCACTTAAAAGGAATTCCATAATTACTTGTCCTTCTCCCTTATCTCCGTCTTTCTTCTGATGTTCAAGTTTCGTTTTCTCGGTTTAAGTAATGGCCATGATTCTTTCCATTGGGCTAGACTCGGTACTGCTTGGAAGGTTTCTTACATTCTGAGTTGAAATTGCCTCTGCTAGTTGACCTTCTTGGACATCTAAATTGTGCATTGAAGAGGCGTGGCTCTTAATGACTTACTCGAATTTGTTTTCAAACCTCCCGTGTTCATCCTCCATGCCTCCAATGTTATCTAAAATCTTATATAACTTGGATTCTGTTGTGCTTGGTTTATCTTGTTGGAAGCCTGATTGTCCTTAAGGTCTGAACCGTCCTCCAACTCCAAGAGAAGTTGGGGTGATTCTTCCACCTAAGTTATAAGTGTTTGAGTAGGGATTGTTTTCCCCTCCTCGTCTATATTAAGATTCCATATAATTCACTTAATCTAGATTGCCTTCCTTCATAGAAAAAATAGTCCATTGTATCATAGTCTAGTTGTCCACAAAGTTCACACTTGAGTTGTACGACTTTCACCGAAACTGAGGATGAAGCCTTTATGTTGATGAGCTATCGAGTCAAGTTATCAATTTTCTCCTTCATTTTTGTCATTTGATCAACAACTACAATTTCTTTTTGTTCTCATAAGGTAGTGGTTTGTCTACTTCGCTCGTTCGTCCACAGGCAGCTATTACTTACCATCTCCTCTATCAGTTCTTCCGCTTCATCAACCGTCTTTCTCATCAATGGCCCCCCTGAAGCTGCATTGATCGTGCCTTTTGTATGTGAGGTAACTCCGTTATAGAATGTTTACAACAAGAATTCCTTAGGTAAATTATGGTGTGGGCAATTCCATTGCAAATCCTTGTATCATTTCCACGCTTCATAGGTCAATTCCCTGTCACTTTACTGGAAGTTGGTAATTTCCTTAATGATCTTAGTGTTCTTAGTAAGAGGAAATACTTGTCTAAAAAGGCACGAACTAGCTGATCCCACATTGTGACATTGGCTAGGTTAAGGGAATGATAGCCATTCTTTGCTCTATCTCTAAGGGCAAAAGGGAAAAGCCTAATTCTGATTGTATCTTCTGACATCTGATGGTATAGAAAGGTATTACAGATTTTAAGGAACTTCACTATATGTGTGTTAAGATTCTCTTTTGCTAGTTTATAAAATTGCACGTTCTATTGAAGCATGTTTAAGAGGGCTGGTTTGATTTCAAATTACTTATACAAGTGGCCTAGCTACTTCTTGGTTAGCCGCATTGAACCCTGGTCTCATGAAGTCCATAAGGGTCCGTTGTTGACATCTTTGGTTAGCTCCGTGGCCCAAATCTTGCTGAAATTCCTTGTCCATTATTACTTTTCGCGATTTCTTCTTCTTCACGCCGAGCTTTCCTAATAGATCATTCTAATCGAGTGATGTCTAAATCTACCATTTCAGCAGCAGGGCTCAAACTTTTCATGAGTCTTGTGTTCATGTAAGAGCACGATTTGAAAAATGGAAAGAAAGAGCGAAGATAAAGAAAATGAAAAACAAAATAAACGCCTTAAACTATAGAACTAAACTAATCACCTCCTCAGTAATAGAGCCAAAAAATTGATCGTGGTTTTCCGATGTGTGTAAGTTCAATGATTAACCTCGATAATCCAAAAGTGTACGGGTCGTTCACGTAGTACTTGAGGTGTCGATCCTACGAGGAGGGATAATATAGTCCTAAAGCTAAGGCCAACACAATTCGCAGAAATTCAACATATAGCAAAACTAAAACAAGAATTTAATTCAATTGTGCAATTCAATCTAATAATCAATTACAAAAATATTGACAAATTAGTTGTTACAACACACTCAAGAGTTAACCTAAAAGAGTTATCAATTGAGAGAAAGGGTTTTACTTATCTTTAAGGCTAATCTAATCCGGATTAGTGGTTTTAGATGATCTTAGGGTTGATTACTCTCGAGAGAGTTATAACCATTAACCCTAAATTATGAACCCTAACAAGATTATGGAAAATTGTAATTTTTCAATCAACAACCTATCCAAAATCCTAATTAGATCTAAAGTTGTCTAATAAACTATCGGGAACTTATGCGAGATCTATTTTCAATTAATTACCGATTTAATTAATTTCTCATTCTTA
This sequence comes from Erythroxylum dillonii, assembly GCA_032467995.1. Taxonomy (NCBI): domain Eukaryota; kingdom Viridiplantae; phylum Streptophyta; class Magnoliopsida; order Malpighiales; family Erythroxylaceae; genus Erythroxylum; species Erythroxylum dillonii. The sequence goes on from JANKYE010000002.1 coordinate 31,870,881, forward strand.
TTAAATAACCTAACTCTCATTAGCCCAATTTAATTATTTTCATTTAATTTACCCTCTCAGTTTATTACCGAATTATGCTATCATAGAAATTAATCACAATAAATCCAATAAACATAAAAACAATCAAATTTCATTAAATCAAAGATAAAAACCCGAAGGTGAGTTTAGAACATCTCAATATTCACAAATCCTATCATCAAATTGCTATTCCCAATTCTATATAATAATAAAATGGAAAATAATAGGAAATACGATCTTGAATGGAGATGGGAGGTAGTGACATCGAGAAACTCCTGATTTGAGAAGTATGTCGATGTCGGCTTCTTCTCCACTTATCTCTTCCTTCTTCTCTTTTTTAATCTCTCAACAATCCTCTTTAGGGTGTCTCTCAAAAGTGGCTGATTTAAAAACTCCTTCCTCTTTTTTGTCTTATTCTTTGTATGCCATTTTGGGTTCGAGGCAACCCTAAAGTTTTTCTAGTGACTGAAATGTCCAAAAATTCCCTCAAAACTTAACATTTTTAAATGTCTACGTGTTTGCCCGATGCAGGCCACGATCGTTGGTACACCCGAGCCTTCTGTCATGATCGTGGCAAGTAGGCCACAATTGTGGGCCGTGTCTTGGGCTTCTATCACAATCGTGGCTAGTAGTGCCATGATCGTGGGCTGTTGTTTAGGCCTGAGTGTCTCTGAAACTTCTCTGTTTTCGATGATGACCCTAAAGCACTAACAAACACACCAAGATACCTCAAAAATATAATTATTAAGCTCAAGGACTTATACTACCCCATAAAAACACTTAAATATAAATAATTAACAAACTAACACAATTCTAACCTAAACACGTACTAAACGATTGAATTAAAAATTAAATATATATTAAATTAAACCCTAAAATATGGTACAATTCATACTTATCAGTAGCACCCGTGTCCATCATAGCAGTGACTTCCTTTCTATTGACCTGTATCTTAACATACTAAGGCGCTCAAATGGACTTACCTTTGTACTGACCGCATTAAGTCAGCAAATAAGATTTAGCCCAGCTTCTGAGTGATTGCTTTCACCATCCGCATACGCTATTAAGGCATTTAACTTCTCCTTTCTTGAGCAGTCACGAGCATAATGAGGGGCGCTGCATAAAAAACAATCACAATTTTTCTTAGAAGACTTCTCACCTTATTTAGGTTGCCCATTTTGTTTGGACTTCCCTTTAAGATCATTATCCTTTTTCTTACCTTGGTCTTTCTTCTCCTTTCCTTCACACTTCTCTTAGTAAGTGCCTTTCAATTTTTGAGAAGAGGTAGAGGCCTTGGTTTCCTTTGGCACTCTGAAATCTACCAAAGCATCTAAAGTCGCAATTGCACCCACAACATCCTTGACATTTTGCCTTCGCAACTCCATTTGTGCCCAACGTTGCAATCTTGACATGAAGTTGAATAGATTGTCCTCATTTGACATATTCTCAATATCAATCATTAAGGAACTAAATTTCTTAACATAATCCCTTACTAAACCATCATGTTTTAATCGTTTCAAGGCGTCCCTTGTAAGCCAACCAGTATTGTTTGGAAAGAATTGATCTTTCAGCTCCCTTTTCATCCTCTCTCATGTATTAACAAAAGGATGATCAACACTAATTTTGGCAGAGGTTTGAGTTCTCCACCATAATTTTGCATCTCCATCGAGATACATTACCGAAACATTGACCTTTTTCGCATCCGACACCTTAGCAGCTACAAAATATTGCTCTATATCCCACAAGAAGTTCTCAAGTTTCTTAGCATTTCGAATGCCCTCGAAAACCTTTGGCTCACACACCTTTAGCATAGTGCTTTCAACATATCCCGCATCTATAGTTTTAACCGCACGTCTAAGGAAAATTATCTCGAAATTAGCATCCTCTCGTGCCTTAAACAACTCAGCCATTTGATCTCGTAATGTTTGGATTTGCCCTTCCAAGGCTTCAAAACGTGATGCATAAGAAGGGAATTCTTTTCACCTATAGGTAAAGGACCGATGAGCGCTTCCACTCTCATGACACGCTCTGTAAGATTGCTACCACCCGCCATTGAATCACCATCACAACTCTGATACCAACTGTTACAAAGACTATGCAACGAACTCCCAGTTCGCTCACAAAATGCGCCAAAGTCTAACTATGGTAGTTGAACTCTCGCAATTGAGCTTAACCTTCCCAAATTCCTCGTGTTTAAGGTGTTTCTCACAAAAGCAAAGTAAACCCACGAAATTCACTAAGCCAATAGAATATGATAAGTAGAAATAAGAAGAGAAAGATGCACACAGCCTTACAACAAAATTGCTAACCTTTATATTACTCACAATTGATACAAAGGATACAAAGCTCCAACTCTCTCTCTAATGAATGAAGCCTTGCACAAATGAGCTATTTATAGGCTTTAGGAAACTTGTTGGGCAAGAATATAAGAAAGTGGTCCTAAGGCTACTAAGCCGTTAACTTAGTTTGTGGTTGACATCCCCAATTACTTTAGGCACTACTTTTAGGCGATTTACATATCTTACCACTATCTCACCATTAAGTCAAAACAACATTTGTAAAATGCTTACAAGACATCTCATCCATGTTCTTCGCCACTTTCTTGATGATTCATCCCACTAGCTTTACCACATCACCCATGATCTTATCCAAAGGTGAAGGTTAGCTAAGTTTCGAGCCAATTCGCACGTGGCCTAACCAAGGCACACCTATAGTTTAGTCAATTCATCCATGGTCCATCATTTGAGCATCATTTCGTCTTTAGTCCCATCAAAGACATTTTAAGTAAGTCCAACTCGTCTTAGCCACCAAGCCAATCAACATCTCACGATCATCGTAACTTAAACTATGCTTGATTTTTACTTGATTAAGTTATCTTGGCTATTTTGACATGCCTTTCTCATGCCTAATTTATGCTAGACATTGAGAAGGATAACCAATGCTAGCAAAAAGGCCTTAGCAATGTTAAGGGGCTAACAGTAATACTGTTGCATATTATGATTCTATCAGGTAAGTACACAATGCTGACTCACCGTATCTGCAGAGGTATATACTATCAAACAAATAATTTTTAGTTCCATTATATTGGAAGTTTTGTGATCTCACTTAAAAGGGTGCAAAAGCTTCTCTTGGTCAATTACGCTCTTATCTACACGTCGACATCACGGATGAGAACGAAGTTTCAATATTCTTCGTTAAACATCATCGTATGCCACTCCAGTTCTTAGCGCTTATTACCCGCTCAGTGCTGTAAAAAAAAAAGCAAATACGGACTTCTTATGGCCACAAGCAGACAAGCATCCACCAAGAGCCACACCAATCATCTTAATGTATTAAATGTCAAATCAGAACCTTTTATAGTTGTTTTGTTCCTGTGGTGTCACTTCAAGGAAACAGATAACGATACTCGTGCGCACGTAAGAAGTGCTTCTCTTCACATCGTATGATGTGCATGTGTTACTTTTTTTTTTGGAAAAAATCTATGTTACTTATTAAGCTAAATCCATCTGCTAGCTGAGTTGTTCTTTCTCATAAGTTGAAGCAATTACAACAAAAGAGGATTGTATTCCTTTCATGCCAATGTTTCTTAAGGTTCTATTATGTGCATTTGGCTCCTATGATCTGATTCATCAAATCGTCAATTAGTTTTCTTATTGTTGGCATAATCTTTTATTTTCTTCAAATTAATTTTAAGCGATCAAATTCGATTGCTTAGAAAAACTTAAGCACCCAAAATTTAAGTCTAGGAGCAATCATCAACAACAAGATTTATTTGTCAATTAAAATGAAGAAAGACGACCAATTACGGTACTAATAGAAGTATATCTCAAATTTTGTAGAAATAGTAGTCAAATACAACTCTGAAGCTTGCTTTCAATAGGAGACTAAAACAGCAAAGATGGAAAGAAGATTTGCAAGGCATGCTGTGCATGCCTCTTTCATATTTCAGCGCAAAATTTAGAAGTGCGCCAGGAGAAGCATGGAATTCTACTGCAATATGCCAAATCCTAATCGTAGCCTTTCTAGCCTAGTAAAAGCTAGGCCTATTGTATATGTGAATCTCAGAACTTCAAGGATGGAGAAGGAATTCTAATTGTTAATATACATTACTCTAGTGGACACCATGTAGGCTTATACTTTATCGTAAAAAGGTTTTTTTTTTCTTGTTTGTTTATCATAGCACTAAAAGAACTGAGAAAGCAAAGTTTTCATAGCCACACATTACATGATTACAACAATAAAAGCATCAATACTGATCGTTTTCTTATGGTTTTACTTCTATTAACGCAATCCATTTAGCAATGGATAAAATTACGTACTTCATACTGGATCAGCAGTTTTTCCATATGCAGAACATGATAACTTAATCATCTCCCAAATCATTTTATCACGTCATTGTTGTTACCTTGTGACATTCCACCAAAAAAGAAGCTGTTGATGGTGTTGAAAATTCTTGTTTATAGACACACAAAAACTGACGCAAACAAGGATATGTATGAAGGAGAAAAACTCTTCTTT
>JANKYE010000002.1:32031638-32043272 GCA_032467995.1 Erythroxylum dillonii
TGATTGCACATTGTACTATGTGAAATTGTGACATTTGTGAGTGACTTTATGTTTAAATATGACATGACATGAAAATTAAAATTTTGAAATGTGCCTTCGGGCAATCCGATTTTTCAAGTTGATATGTGTTATGTGGGTTTGGTTAGGACCCATAAGTTAGAGTCAGTGCACTGTCTCTTTTTAAAACACTTCTCCCGCCTGCCCGCTAGTGGCATTGGAGCTCCGTAAGGACTTCCATAAGTTCACGGCTGCAAAAAATCGTTATGCGGGAATGTGTAGTACGTTTCGTTTTGGACCGATCCAAACCATTTTGATGTGCCATATGTTTTTGTTTTGTTTCTAAGTGTAACTGCATTCATGTTTTATGAAATGGTACATGAATTCTTTGAAAATTTTGAGAAATGAGAAAATGAGTTTTCAACCATGAAATTTTTGAAAATTGATTATGATTGATTTTGAAAAGTTAAAAAGTTTGAAAAATAAGTTTTGATGGATCATCCTTGTGAAATGTTTATAAATGGAAAATAAAAATAATTTTACTTATTTTCAATTTATAAATATGTTATCCACGAGCTGTTAAGCTCACCCCCTTTCATCCCCATCTCTAGGTATTCGAGCAGGAGATCGGATGAAAGAATGTCAAGACGTTTTGGTTCGATTTTTGCTTAGCTAGTATTTTCTATGTTATTTTGGATTTTGGTATTGAATATGGCTTGGAAAGCCATTAATGTGTTGTAAGCATTATCTCATGATGTACATGAATTATGAATTTATGTATGGTTTTGAGTTATAAATTTGTGTATGATTATGGAATATGAATGGAATTGTATATGAATGTGATTGTATATGAATGGAATTGATTCTGAGTATGGATTATGGTTTTGAGACTTATTGAAGTGTTTTAGGTTTAGACTTGCGTTTGTTTATGCTGGGATTCCGGACAGGAGATCCAATGAAGTGTGTGGATGGTTTTGGGATTTTAGAAGTGCATTTAAAATCATTTGTAAATTTTTAGGTTGTATAGAATGCAGTCGTTATACTGCCAAAATTTTTATGGCAAAGAATAAGAATAAGAATTAGAAGAAACTTTGTTAAAGATGAGATAAGCTTTTGGTTAATTGATGAAATTTTGGGACATGTATGAATGTATAAGAAGATTTTTTATGAATTGAGATTTGCATGAGGATGAATTTCCAAAAGGGAAATTGTATGGTTTTTGTTTGATTTGAATAAGTTTGAATAAAGAGAAAAAGAATGTTATGAGAAAGAAAAAAAATTTATACCGGATTTCGGTTTGGTTTAGTCTTAGGGTTTCCAACGCGACGCTTTGCGAAATTTTTCGTTACCCGGATGTCGGACATGAGTTTCGGCTCTTTTGAACCGTTTGCTTGCTTCGTCTTCGCTGTGCTTCCGATTCGTTTCGCTTCATTTTGTAAATCTGATTTTCGATTTCGATTATGTTTTTGCTTCCGCTCTATGCTTTCCGAATTCGTTTTTTCGGTTGAGGTCCGGTTTCGAGATTGGGTCCCAACAATATCTCATTTCAATGTTGCTGTCATCTATTGTGATAATCAATCTTCCCTTCAAATTTCCTCCAACCCGGTATTTCACGAATGCACTGAACACATAGACATTGATTGTCACATTGTATGATAAAAAGTTCAAGAGGGTGTAGTTCATCTTCTTCCAGTTTCTTCACATCACCAACTTGCTGATTGCTTCACTAAGCCATTACCTCCTACTCATTTCCATTCTAACATTTCCAAGCTGGGTATACACAATGTGTATTCTCCAGCTTGAAGGGGGGGGGGGGGTATTAGAATATTTATGGCGCCAATGTATTTATTTTACGGTTATCCATATTTGCTTTCTGTTTAGGAGTTTGTTTTAGTTGTTAGCTACTCTAGTTCTAGATCATTCCATAGTTAGTTAGAAACTCTAGTTCTAGAGCTTTCCATATAAGTTGTATATAAACAAGTTACAAGAAATAAAAGATTGAGGAAAACCTTTCATCAAACGATTCAATAATTCGTTCATAAAGCACCAAATGAAGGCTAACTTCTGAAGAATCATTCTTGCCATAATCTTTTGTTATCAAGGTATTCAAGCTTCTCCCTCTTTAAATAATCTTAAGTATAATAAGTTATGATACAGAAGAAGCATCTTTGGCTCTTCTTTAAAGCTCTTTCATCTTGCTTGAGTTGTCCACATTTCTTGGACTTCCTTTTATGACCCTACTCCTTTTGACAAACTTTGTACTCTTTTTATTCTTCACCTAACCCTTATTTTGATAATTATTGGTTTTTGAGTTTTGGGAAGACAAGAAGGAGGCTTTAGTATCCTTAAGTACTAAAAAATATACTAAAGAACCAATAGATGCAATTGCTCCCATAACATTCTTTATATTTCATAGTCATAAATCTATTTTCACCATTGGATAATAACCCTTATAAATTTTAAAGGAGTTTATCCCTTTGGACATGTTGTCAATATTCAACGTCTATAAACTAAATTATTTCTCATATTCTTTCATCGTTTTATCTTCATTCATCTACTTTAAGGCATTTGTAATAAGTTAAAAAATGTTGTTTAAATAAATCGATCTCTTAACTCCTTTATTTTTCTCCCATACATCAATAAACAAATAACTAGTATTGATTTCAACAAAGTTTCTCATTCTCCACCAAAGCTTAGTGTCATTAGTTAGGTATATTGTAGTGACATTAACTTTCTCCACTTTAGGTTCTTCAGTAATAACAAAGTACTGCTCGATATTTCACAAAAAGTTTTTAAGCTTTTTAGCATTTTGATTATCCTAAAAAAAACTTTAGATTTATACACCTTTGATATACAAGGACTTGCTTGAATATTATGATTCTAAAGTTAACATTTCCCATGCCTTCACCAAGTCCGCTACCTTCATCGTGAATTCCACTTGATCTTTCAATAGTTGCATTTAATTCTCTAAGAGTTCAAATAGGGATAAGTATAAGGCAAATTCCTCTTCATTCATAGGTATAGATCCAATTAGTGCTTTCACTCAAGAAACATACTTGTTTAGATTGTTATCTCCTACTATTTGGACATCAAGAATGACTTTAATGTCAATGATTATGTAGACTTTGATAAGACCATCAAATTCAAACTAAATAATACCAAAATCTTCATATTATAATTGAGTTTTTATAGCTCAACTCAACTCTAGTCTTGTATTTATAAATATTTTTCATATAAAAGATTAAAAAAACAATTTTGTTTATATTAGCCAAACTAAATAGGCAATAAAATAGAACGAATATATTTAAAATAATGTAAAATTGTCAACTTTTATTAACTACCAGAATAGTTACTAAAGAATGGTGACTCTAACTCTCTTTTTATTGAAAGCCTTAATCAAATGGGCAATAAATAGGCATTTAGAGATTTAATGGTCAAGAATACAAGACGGCAGGTAAAAACACTAAATACTTAATTGGTCGAAATTTCTAACCACTGTAATAGAACTAATTTAGTAAGTAGTTAACACATCCTACCTTTAAGTTCACTACTAAGTAAATAACACATGCTAAAAATAAAGCTTTGAAATGTAACTTTAATATTCTATATTTTTTTCTTAGTCATCTCACTTCTTCATTATCCCAAGCCATTATCTAAATCACATTATCCATGATCTCTAAAAAACAAATGATGGTTAGCGAAGTCCTAAATCAATTTGAACATGGTCTCACTAATTTGCTTATGGTTTAGTCTATTAGCACATAGCTTGTTCCTTGCCTACATTTTGGTATTTGTCAAACACATCCTAATTTAGTCTATTTAACCAAAGTCAAACTAATCAATGCACCAATCATTCATCGTAATCAATCAAATCTTGAACCTGCTTGATCCCATACAATGTAGTTACCTTGACTTCCTTAACATGCTTCCTCATGCTATATTTATGCTACTTATCAGTCAAGGCTCACTAATAACTAACAAAATAATGAGAACGTAAGAGGCTGATAATTGGCTCCTTCAAAAGTTACCAATGTCATAAGTATGACATCACATTGTATTTTACACTCTCTAAGCTATCTTGGAAGTTATATATTACCATTTTTAACTATAAAATGAAAATTACCTTTTATTTAATATTGTCAATTTGTGGATTTGATTTGTTATATTGTTTGTTGTTTTCATGTGAATTACTTAGGTAAAGTAGACTCATATAATAATTAGAAAGAGTACAAAAATGAACAAAATTAAGTATCATTAAATATAAAGTTCAACAAATTAAACTTGCTCTTAGTATCTAATGAATTTTGTTTGTCAAATAATATGTGATAGTATTGATCTCATTTTGGAGTATATATGTGCATATGCAAGGTGTTGGGTTTGGATGCACATTATCTAACTTTTTTCTAGTACTTAATGAGACGAATATGCTCATCATTATGAGTCGCCATTATCTTTGTAATTAATGTTGCTATCTTTCATTAAAGTAGATGTTGACTTCTTGGAAATAATGTTGAATGAAAATTTTAAAATTTGAGATATTTTATATTTAAAAAAATCCTTTTATATAAGGTAGAGATAAAAATAAGGATCATACACCAAAGCGTTTCAAAATTAAGGACTCAGAATTTGGTCTCTATATCTTACAAATTGACTCTTCCTTTGCAACTTTGTTGTTCATGCCATATGAAAGTTGCATGCAAGTATAAGCTGTGGATTAACTTCGAAAAGGATTTAGTAAATCATCCTCAAATGTTTATGTACTATGATTTTGTTTGAAAAATTTGATCATAAAACATTTTTCTTATATGTACCTTTCATTTTATTTAATGAATATATTAATTTTTAGAACAATTCAAGGTGGAAGACCAGAACATTGGGCCTTTATTCCTTCGTCCAAAACTTTAACCCAAATATCATTGGACCCTAATCTAAAGCTATTCTGAGGATAACGCTGGAAAATTGAAAACTTGTGGATAGCTAGCTTCATATTGGCATAGCTCGAGAGGGAGGAAGAGGATCAGATCGATAGAATTAATACAGAGGCAAAAAGGGTGCCTAAGATAGTGGCAATGGCTGCTTCATTCTCCGTAATTTCAACAAATCCTCCATGGATTCGAAGCTTTCAAACCCCGTCAGCTTCTCTCTCTTTTTTCACGGGTTCAAAGAGCAGGACTTTGTCTGCCACCACCTCCACTTCTCGGCCCTGCTTGCTACAATCCTCTTTTATTTCTTCTCCGCTCTCTTTACTTTCTTCTTCTTCTTCATTTTCTGGTAAGTTTTGGGTTATTGTTCGTTTTGTCAATTTGTCTTTAGGTATAGGTATTCATAATGGTGGTGCTTTATGTCTCCCGTCTTCTCTTATGCATAAGGCGAGTTTTGGTGATTATATCGGACGCGTTCGCTGATGGCCCTTCACAGCGCCCAAATTCTGTGGCCTTTTGCGGTTCTCATTTCTATAATCTTCTATGTTACACGGATTTTTTATCAGTGCCTCTTGGGATTCTGGTTCTGTTACAAGGCATGTTTAGTCTTGCAGTTCAACGAGTTTTTCTGTCGTATTAGCCTTGAACAGAGGAACTAGGATTTTGTTAACAATATAATGTCACAATTTTAAGTTCAAACAGATTTGCCGTCTGTGAATGATATCATTTTCTTGTTTTATGAGAGAAACTATTTTGTACTTGCTTGGTAGCAGGCTTTTGTCCTTGTATAGTACTGAAAGAAGCATTTGGGCTGATAAGCTTTAGAATTTAAAATTTTTATTTCTTGAACTTGAATGCAACTCCTTTGCAGGTTCATCTTTGGGTTTGGAAATAGATTCAAATATTGGGTTTCAAAAGAGAAATGGTTTTGGCCTGGTGGTAAGAGCTGGAAAACCTGCTCTTTGTCTAACTAAGAGGAGTAGGTCCCGGAAGTCTCTTGCTAGAACCCATGGCTTTCGTCTGCGAATGAGAACCACCAGCGGAAGGGCGGTGTTGAAGCGTCGACGTGCCAAGGGAAGAAGGGTTCTTTGCACCAAGTCCTACCCAAGTAGTGGGAAAGGTGCCTAGTTAATAAGCCCTAGGTCATTCATTCTTATTATCTTTCTCTTACAAAGTTGTTCTACTTACAAGCTTATGTATGATGATAATTTAACTTACAGAACATCTATTCTGTGTCTTGATCTGTTTCATTTATTCAAATTTCATTTTCACATCAGTAGTTCTATTAGCTATGGCTATAAATGTTAGTTATGTCTGTTAATGGTGAAAAATGAGATTCATCACAAAATGCCTACAATTTAATATACAATCTATTTTCTAGTGTTTGTAAATATTTTGGTTTACATCATCAATCATAAATCTTCTGAATTGCACCAAGCAGCTACTTCTTAGTGGGTGATAGAATTGGTTCATTTTCTCCAAAATTTGCTCATCCCACTCAATAACCTTGATTTTGTAAGGTGTAATGAAAAGCATAATCCTCACGAGGACCTTTCAGTTTCCATGGTCTTCTTTCCTATCATATAATGCTGTTCCCTGCGCTTTTAGGATTATAGTTTGATAGTTGTTTCCTGCAAGGATCCTTCTTGTGTTCAAGATTTGTTATGTGGCTACTTTGCACGGTCGTTTGAGCAAGGTTACTCATTTATGTTACTCTAATGCGCCTAGCATCAGCAACATCCCAACAAACAAATAAGAGAACATTTTTCAGAGGTGAATAATTGGTTGCTGTCGTTTGGAGAGATGCTATGCTCGTCAAAAACAATATCACTACAAAGCAGTTCCTTTTTTTCTTTGGTTAATATCCCAATTTTTTCTTTAATTTGGAAGCAAGCATTTGGGACAAAACATAATGTGCACTCGGATTCGGGCTACATTAAGCAGTGAAAACTGTTAATAGTAATCTGGTTGGAAATCGAAATATGAGGTTATTTGTTGGTAACATGTATGGTAATCAGTAGAGCAAAATTTGTTATCGATGTACTTCATTTATTATAAATTAATACAGCAAGAGAAAAGAAAGGATAGAGCACAGCACAGGGTGAAGTTTGACAGATAAATTGCTGTATGCTGAAGTAAGTCTAAAGCTCTCTATTATATAGGAGTAAGGCTGTGTATTATATGACCTTCCCAGATTCTGTTTTACTGTGAGATTTCAGACTGGATGCGATGATTATGATGATGATGATGACGATGTTAAAGTAAGTCCAAAATTTTTGCTTTTACATGGTGGGATAGATACCTTGCTTAGCAATACCACAAAGACCCTTCTTGGATTTGAAGTTTCTTAACATCCTTATGTATCCATTCTCTCCCCAATCGCTTCCCCACGAATTCTTCACTATCCAATACTTCTCGGCAGGTGTGCTCCCATAGCCAACTATGGCAACAGCATGGTTCATCACAGTTCCACAATATCCTGTGAAGACTCCTCTTTTGTAGAACTGAAAAGCTGAGCTTCCAGCGTCAATGACAGCAGAGACTGGTTGGCGAGATACAGCGTTTAACAGTGCCCTCTCATTGTTGGCAGGTACATATTCATAGCCCCTGATCCTAGCGACAGAATGCTTAGCCTTTTTCCGCTTGCAAGTACCTTCCTTTTCTTCATAAGGGTATTCGGCTGCAGATGTGAGGCCTTTATTATGGATGATGAACTTAAAAGCCTCATCTAGAAAACCTCCATTACAACCCTGGCCATATTTGTCACAATCAATTATTTCTTGAATTGAGACAGGGGTCAACTTCCCTGTTGAAATCTTTGTTATCCCTTCTATTGACGCTGCCACAGAAAACGCCCAACAGGATCCTACAAATTTTTTAACAGTCAACGAAATTTTATATCCTTAGTCTAGAACAAACCTTTATGAAACCACAATTGATTGGCAACTATCCTCTTGAAAAATGATTTTCGTAAGTCAGTCAAGCAGAGTCCCATACCGCATTTTCCTTGGCTCTTGGCTGGAGTAACAGCTCCACGTTTTCTCCAATCTACTCGGCGTGGAACTGAATTTACTTTCCCATGACTGAAGGGTGTTGTTGGCGACCTACTAGGATAGTGAGTGACATTGTACTGGTTATATATTGCAGAAAACTCTTCCCTAGTCATGTCTGCAAAACGATTAATCCCAAGTTTGTAGGTTCTATTACTATCCTTGTTAAAAGACTCAATGAACTTCACATTCTCCTTGAAAATGTTGTAGCGTTGCTCCTTCTCTACTTCGTCGTTGTACCCACGATTGTACTGGGACATCCAGGTTTCGTGCATAGTAACCATGGTAGTATCATTGAGTGCGTGCAAGCAGACCATGGATGCCCACGTCGCCATTGCCAATACCACGAGGCGAAATGGTTTATTTTCCGGCAGAGAATTAGCCATTTGTGTTCCTTGAACGTACCTTGCTTCTAAGTGGAAGTTCTTTCGAAGTTTTTATAATCAATCGGTACACAATGGATCATATTAAGATGCGAGTTTTTATACATGCTTTGGCTTGGCTCCATTGAACATTAGTCACAGACATCTAGAAAATAAGCAGAACAAACAGAAAACAATTACCTAGTAACTCCGCCTTCTTGTTTGCAGCCGAAGTTTGATTCATATTAAGGCCTTAGGATGCTGAATTTTGGTTCTGTATGTTTGCTATATGATTATGACTAGCTTCTTAGCATTTTACAATAATAAAACATGCATATATATGTTTCTTTATTATCACCGCATCAGATGCTTAGATTCCTCGGAATACCAGAATTCTGCCGTCAGTGGCTAATTAGTTGTTTAGTAATCAACCGTCAATGTCGATCCAGGCTTACGGGTAGTCCTTTCACATACAAACTGAGCAAACCAGCATTTATGGAGGAATTTCCCTTAGTTATTTTATTCTTGTTAACAAGAATCCTACTAGCTTTACGCAATGCATAGTTCCATTGCAACGAAGATTCAGGAGAAAATTAAACAGGTAATTTGTATTGTCCAAAACTCCATGTATTTGACACTTTATTATGATGTTACCAACTTCTTGCCTCATCCACAATGGATTTATAGCTTTACGAAATGCATAGTTCCACAATGGATTTATTATGATGTTATCATTATCATTTGCTATGATAATGATAATATATATTGTAATCATTGTAAATATATTTAGGTACTAATTAGGTTTTTCCTTGTTTAAGTATGTAGATAGTGATAGTATGTATTGTAATTAATGTAATTGGTCTCTAAGGCTTTTAGCCCTCTCAAATTTATTTTTGAGGTATGTATTCCCTAATTTCATCTCTATATCTTATTTTCAAGTTTGGGTACCTTATTATCCAGACTACATTTTTTGGTTTCAATCGTTGATTCTCACACTATCACCCATCATATTACTATGATTTTCGAAAGTTTGAATTATGATGTATCAAGAGATGTGTAGTTTTCTGAATTTAATGCTTCTTTGGTGAGTTGTTAATGCTGAGGTTACCGTACCTATCAAACAGGATGATGAAATAGAAACTAAGTTAACTAAGAGGATCGATCAATGGAACAACAAAATTCATTAGATTCTAGCTTGGTTTCATAATACTTGTCAACCTATTATTAAGCTGGAATTTTTTCGTTTTGAATGTGTTAAAGATATTTGATATTTCTTATAGCCATAATATGTAATTTTGCATGATCTTCATCAATTTCAGCTTTATCATTATATTCATTGTTTGCATCAATTGCCCGATCATACCATTCACAATTATGTTTCAGAGTTACAAACCTTACGGTATCAATTGCCAGTTTATGATCCAGATTGGTTTGATGTAGATTTGAAAACTCTTATCATCAATTTCAGTTTTTATCATCAAGTTTTGTCCTTTCTTATTCGGATACATGAACATAACCAATAGATCTTAAAACTCTTAAGTGCCTCACGCTTGGCTTCCGTCCACTCAATTCCTCTTAAAGGGTTATTGTCTCCAAACTCCTCGTAGGTGAACAATTTAAGAGGTAAACCACACATGCAATTGCCTTTTCCCAAAACTCTCAAGGCATATTCTTACTTTTTAGCATCGTCCTTGTCATGTTAAAAATTGTTCTATTCTTCCTCTCGGTAATCTCATTTTGTTGTAGTGCTTTTGGGACCATTATAGGATGCCTAATATCTTTCTCACAAAAAATCTTAAATTCATTAGAAGTGAACTCTCCACCTCCATCAATTCTTAGAGCTTTAACTTTTTGTCCACTTTCTTTTTCAACAAGAAGTTTGAATTTTTTAAATGTCTCAAAAAATTCATTCTTATTCTTCAAAAAAATAAACCCCATCTTCCTCGTGTAATCATTGACAAAGAGCACAAAATGTAAGCACTCACCGAAAGATTGTGGCTTGATAGGACCACACACATTTCAATGTACAAGTTGTAGAGGTTTGGATGCTCATGAAAGTAACGCCTTTGGAAAGGTCTTTCTACCTTGTTTTCCAAGTAGACATGTCTCACACAATTGATTGGGCTGGTTGATTTTGGAAAATCCTTTTACCATATTTTTTTATCCTAGCATTTTAAGCCCTTCAAAATTGAGGTGCCCGATTCTCATATGCCAAATCCATGAAGTATCCTTGACATAAGCTTGTAAACACTTCGCATTTGTAGTTTTCAAATTTAACATAACCATTCAGTTCTTTGTCATGGAAACTTTAGCAACACATCTATCATCTTGATTTCGAAGTCACAAATAATTGCTCTCCATTTTTATTTTGTACCCACTCTCTACAAGTTGGCCAATGCTTAAAATATTGTTCTTCATTTTCAGGATGTAGAAGATAGTGTGGAGAAGTTTATAGTCTCCATCTTTTGTTACCAAAATCACCGAGCGTTTGTCTTTAATCTTTACCTTTCTATCATCTCCAAAACGAACATTCTAGGTCACTTTTGTATCCAACTCCACAAATTTGCTTGTCTTCTATCATAAGGTTGCTTGCATCGTTTTTGAGATACCACGTGACGTCTTTTTCGATGGAGTCTTCCTTTTAAGAAAACAAAAGAGTATTACATTCTACCTCCTTATGCTAAATAAAATTCGTCTCCTCACCACTACTCTTAGTGTAGCACCTGCTTACCGTAGAGTACTCATCGGAACGCTCGTAGGTCATTCTAGTACATATCCTACGATAAAAGAACACTACAGACGAACACCACTATACTCCACATGGCATCACAATAAGAAAACAGTAATAAGAAATTGAAACTTTTTAAAACCAAACTGTGTTCCATTTCATTCACCAAACTTAGTAATTTATACAACTGTTAGTTTCATCTGTCTGTACATTCCTCTGAAAACTTAAGACAACGACTATATACAACAAGACAAAATAGCAGTCATAACTAGGTCATCTCAAAAAGAAATTCCAGCTGACCGACCTTTGAGCCATAGCGTCTCTCGCCAATCTAATCTACGCGGCTCTACAGTCTTTCAGGAGCTATCAGTCTATTCTCGATCCTGAAAAATAAGTTGCAATTTTGGGTGAGTTTGCGAACTCAATGAGGAACCATCATCGATGGTTCGCCCAATTCAAGCATCACACAAGCAAATTACAGAGGATATACAAAAACATAGTCATCACAATTTTATAAGGCATTCTTGCCTTTTTCCCATTTACAGTAGTCAATCAAAGATGTATGCAATGCATAT
>JANKYE010000002.1:32062204-32075672 GCA_032467995.1 Erythroxylum dillonii
TCTTCCAACAATGCCCCTTATACATACTTACCACCCTAACACTTAATTCAATTTACCTACATCATATTATCTTACTCACATTAGTATGCTAATTTATTCCAACATAAATTAATCTAGCAATACCCCAAAATTAATCTAATTATGCTTATTTATCATGAAAAAAATTCAGGGGCTAACATAAATGATTTTGTTCTTTGTATGAATACGTTCAAAAACACTCCAATTATGTTCACAACCTCATGCAGAAGTTGTTTAACTAATTAACCTAATAACGAGTTTTCTTAACGTTGAAACACTGTTACTGAATAATCTCCACCACTCCTGACCGGTTCAAACTTTTTGTGGTAGGATCAAACAATCCGGTCCAGTTTTTAAAACCTTGCAAAAAAGGGTCTCTACTAATGTTTTGTCACTTTTGGTTAGACGATGCTACTAAATATACCATTAAGATCTTTATTATAAGATTTCTTTTGAAATGCTAACTTAATCAACTCACTCTAATACCATTTGATAGTCCCTAATGGCGCTTAAGAGGGGAATGGGTTAATTGGATGTTGATAAATTTTAAACTAATAATTCCTAACTTAGCACTTTAATGATGAAAATTTGAAATGAAATAATGAATTTCAACAAATAACCCTTTTCTACAATTTCTCTCAAGACTCTTCTTAGATGTCCATTATGACTCTTCTTTCGAAGCAAAGAATACCGTTTGTACAATTTTTATTAGACAATCTTCATTTATAGTCTTCCTTCTCGATGAAGAGGAATAATATTGTCACTTGGAATACCCCTAAATACAATAGATAAACATCCCATAAAAATTTTATTACTCAAAATATCTTATCATTTTGATAATATTAAAAAGACTTATTTACATAAACATGGATAATATTGCTCAAATTCCTGACAAACACTTAGAAATAACATGGAATTTATCATATACATCTCAATATGTATACGATAAAGAATGTATTTAAATAATTATTTCATAAAAACTATAACCAACTAATTGGCTATAAGGCATAAACCAACAATTGTCTCCATAAATAACATTTATATTGGTGTCCCCTTATGTTGCATCATCAGGTAAGTCACCCTGTCTATCTTTAAAATGCTTAGGAATATATTTGTTGCTCATTGTCACTTTTTCCTTCATATCATTATTTTCTTCTTTTCCTAAGGCAGAACATTACATTTTCACTAGGAAGTGCAAATGATGATGTCATCATACATACCTTATTTAAGATAAACCTACAAAACATTAATTTTCCTATCAAGCAATAACTTGTTGATTATCTTCTAGTGTTGGTCCCAATACACTTCCCCGTCTCCATACTTTACTTCTTTGATCAATTACTTCGAAGTATTGAATTTGGAGATGAAAGTTAAACTATAAGATAAGAATTCACCAATAGTTGACTTTCCTATAAGTGAAATCTATTACATACGTATAGGAGAAACATTAGGCATTATGAACTTATTTGAGAACAAGATCAAGAAAGACAACTGAGTATTACTTATAAGGGACAACACTCTATTGGGCTAAAACAATATCTTAGACATATTCTTTCCCTTTCTTTTTGTTTATGGAGTCTAATCTTTAATTCTTTAATCTCTCGTATCAAAACTTTGGAATCTAGTGAGGATTTTCTAACTTGAAATCATGTTAAGATAGTCATCGTTGGAATGTTTAATGGTTTCCTGGCTATATGCAAGAAATGGACAAAAGGTTTGTAAGTAAATTATAACATGACATTACTAGTGCAAATCATTAGTCTATATGTTACTAATTAGGATTCCTCTATAAGTGCATGGTTGAACATGTTTTAGGTCCCATGAAAATGCAAAAACTATATAAAAGGATGGCAAAAAAGTATTATTAAACAAAGACTCAAAACTCATTGACTACCATCCAATTGCCAAGAAGCTAATTTCTACTAGGTGAATGTAACATACAAATAGAACAAGTATAATTTGCTTATTGAAAGAGGAGTTATGGTTTAACTTAATATAATATATAAAATAAGTGAATTTGAGTTTATTGTTGATGTGTTTATTTTCTAACTACAGCAAAGATCAACTAGGTAACTGCATCTATCTTTTTTATAGTATAGTTTAGTGAGTACAAGTATTGATTTCCATGAAGACTAAAAGTACCAGTACTAACTGTCTTTCTATTATCTAATATAACAAAATGGATTGTTGAAATAAAAATAGATAAACTGAACTATATTTACTAATATGAAATAACAAACCAAAGCAACGAGCATAAATGAAATATTTAATTGAGAATTAAGATGAAGATGTAGAATACCTCTATAATCTTTAGATAATTGAATTTATCTTGATTCAATTATTGATACAAGTTGTTTGGATTAGAAGAAATTATAAAGTTATAATTATATTCTTTCTCCATAAATATAGCTCCTCTTATTCAGTTGATATATCAAAATCTCTTTCTGATCAAAACTGTTAAGAATGCATTAATTCATTCTATGAAATCTCTAGATAGATTTAACTCCAATCAAAAAGATTTATGTAAACCTATTTTTAGGATTTCATGTAACTCTTATTATTCATACCACGATTTATTCATACATATAATTTCTTTATATATATATATATTCTTTATATCACAATAGTTGAGTTAGCTAGTAGTGAATAGTGACATTTTAAAGGAAAAATATATGCTTTAATGAGTACTCGATATTGTAAGTTGTCCAGCATTTGTGGGCTATAATGGCTAGAAGTAACTTATGTATGTTGTCTTCTAATAACAGTATTGCAATCTTTTACACCTTTCTTTACTTTCTAAAAAATGAAAATTTAAATTTGTAAAATATGAAGCATTCTTATGAAAATTAAAACATCATATAAAAGTTAAAAAAATTAACATCCATTTCAAACACTATTTTCTAACACATCAGTGGTTATTATAATATAAAAAAAATAGATCTCTTAAGTTTTTTTAAAATAAAAAAATAGCATGAGTCTTAGATCATATACATTCCAGCATCTCCTTATCCTTGCACTGAGTTTGTGATGCTTTTCTTTGCCTAGAAGGAGCTCCCTTTTTGTAATGTAATATTTTAATAAATTACACATGTAACTTTTTGATAAATTAAGTTTCATTATCAAATAAGTTTGTTTTCATAATATAAAATTATTTTAAAATTAACTACTTTCAAGTGTTTCGATTTTTATATAAAATATAATTATTTAATTATAGAATAAACCTCTTTCATATTCATTATAAAATTACAAAAATAGAAAAAAACGTTATTTGATATTCAATTTAAGTAGAATAAAAATATTTAGATGAAATAGAAAAACTGCGTAAAATACCAAACTTAATTCTAATTATAAGTATCACAATGTTCCAAGATTCTATCTTACACGCAGATGCCAGCTGAAAAGCCAAAAACAACACTTATGCTATTTACACCGTACAGAATTGAATATGCACATGGAGTCTTCAACACCAACAGCCAACAAGATTTTGTGCTCTCAAGAAGACGAGCTAGAGGAATCAAAGAAAGCCATCCTCCTTCTCTTGTTAGGAAGTGTTGTTCTAGGTGAGTAGTCTGGTGAAGCAGAGCCTTTATCCAAGACAGCAGTTAAGGCCCGGTGGATGGATTTCCTGAGCAGCTGTCTTGCCTCAGCATCATCAACAACATTATTGTTTCTGCAGCTGCTGAAAACGAACTCCACCTTTAGACGGTGCGCCAAAGTTGATATTTCTGCGTTCACTATTTTCAACTGGAGGGTTTCAATTGCTTGTCTAATGTCAGGCAGAAGCGAGGGTCGATAATCACAACAGAGGGATGCCACGAAGGACGATGTTCCGTCACCACAACCATCATCACAAGCCTCAACTTTAACCTCATCATCATCCATTGGCATGAGAAGTCCTACATTGACTTCCATTGCATTCTTCTTCAGTTGTTTCAGATGGCTAACGACTTCAGCAAGCAATGTGGCTTTGTCCATCTGCAGATCAGTCAAATAGTACTGAAGTCAAAATTAACACACAAAACATCAACCAATTGATCAGGGCTACGCTAAAACTGCTATTTCGCGGTCAATGACATATTTGTACCAGTGACATACCGGGCAGATATGCCTCCATATATCAAAGCTACCTGCAAATATAACTTGGTTAATTCTGAAAACAATTGTCTCGTTCATTCCTAAACTATTGTTTGACTTCTTAACAGTACAAAGTGCATATGACAATAACGTCAATATCAGAAGATAAAATAAAACACTGGCCATAGTTATTTAACATTGAAAATTGATAACTAATAATAGTTAAATATTTAATGTCATTCATCATACGAAACACTTAATTTATTCATAAGTAACGAGAGCTGGCAATTTATTCATAAGTAACGACAAGCATACATAGTCGGTTGGGTGGCACTTTATTATATTAATACCCAACCGACTCTATATGCTTTGGCTCTATGCAGCATTAGTTTATATGATAACGTGCTGTACAAATGGTCCAATGGGATTATTTATTGTTCAACAACCGCACAATTAGCTTACATAATGCAGGCTGAACTAATCTGCAAGATAAGCTGAGGTAAAGAGGGTTTCTATGCTCTCATCAAATTACGTCTTTCCTTTCCCTTCTTAGCCATAGTGGTCTTATCTAGATTCCTTTAGATACAATGTACGTGAAACACTAGAACGTTAAAGAATGGATCAAATGGGATTATTTTATTCAAATACACTAGTTTTCACCAGTAGTTATTGGATTTTGCAACGAATACTCCACCTGTAATGTATCACAGATCGTTTGCAGGAAAGTTACCTGACCGGTAAAACAGCTTATATTCTACGTCACAAGAAGCACACAATACAAACTAGTTGAATTCATCTACTTAACATTAATTGACTTCTCATCCTAACTAAACAAAAATGCCACATTCCATCTTGCTCTACCTAGGCGTTGCAATACTAGAATCAGCATTGGCTTCTTAATTAGTTTCAAAAAATTTCTAAAAAACTCATCGAAAGAACACCAGCATATTAGCTATAAACAGCACCTTGTACGTGCTTTTTGCGTTTGTGTAATATTTTGGGGTATTATTCTACTCCAAAGTAGGTGTCTCATCAACAAAATTTGGACCAACCTACTTGGGAGTTAAAAGGTCATCTATGTATCATCAGAACTAAAAATTCACACTTCATATGCTTCATTTCCGTAAGTCATCTAGCCCATTTTGATAAGTTTAGATGCATAATTTACGACATACAATCGAGCTAATACTATGAATTCACTAGTGAAAGGATGAGTATAGATTAGTAAGGCAAAGACCAAAGAAAACAAGATTTAACTACCTTTTCAGGGCAGGGCACGAGACCGCGCAGAGTAGCGAGGTGGGCATTGATCCTTTCTCTTCTTCTCCTCTCTGCTTCACTATGGCTCTTCAAAGCAGCCAAAAGCTTGGCCTCCGACATCCCTTTCTTCCCAACTCTCGCCTGAGTCTTTACAAGCTCACCCTTTTCACTATCCAACACCAAAGCTTGTGATGCAGTCAATGATCCACTTCGCAATAGCCCACTAAAATCTCCTAAATTGCTGGAAAACGGCTCCAGTGTTTGTTGGACAAAGCCGGAACCAAACGAAGAGTTAGTGTTATAACGGTAATCAACCATTGGCAATTTAGCTACGAAGAAGGAAAAGTACTTGAAAAGGGTTTTCGTTTTATGTATTCTATGAGCCAAAAGTGGAAGAAAGCAAGCCTGGCGGGCGACTGGTGGGAGCAAACCAGAAGGAGAGCTTTTGCAGAGGGAAGTTTTGTTTCTTAATAGATTTGGTCAAGACTGTTGTGGTTGTCGTGGTTCTGGGTGTGATCATACGTTCCATAACGCAAAA
The DNA here is from genome assembly GCA_032467995.1 of Erythroxylum dillonii. Taxonomy (NCBI): domain Eukaryota; kingdom Viridiplantae; phylum Streptophyta; class Magnoliopsida; order Malpighiales; family Erythroxylaceae; genus Erythroxylum; species Erythroxylum dillonii. The sequence continues at coordinate 32,068,095 of JANKYE010000002.1, forward strand.
AAGACAAGCTATTGGGGTTCAAGGTGGTGTTGGAGAAAGGTCAGAGAGAGAACATCCACATTTTCTTCTTGACAACCTTGAAGAGCATTCTTTCTTAGGTATGCTTGAGATTCTTAGAAAGCTCTGCTTGTCTTTGGGACAGAAATTTAGAGAGATGGAGCCTAGGCTTAATACTGGCAATCTCGTTTGTCGATATTTCGATGAAAAATTGTACACAGAAGAGAGAAAACCGACACTCGGAATCAAAAGGCTTTACATAAGAAGCTTGGAGAGACTGCAGATACTTATAGAAGAAGAGAGAAAGGCTAAACAATGGATTGCAATGAATGGGAGGCAACATAAAGACTGAGCTTTATAGTTTCACTGTCAACGACGTACTTTGAGTATTGCCTGAAGCGGAAGTCAATAAGTCAAAGGACCTAACCAACCCTGATTAGATTATCCAGAGATGCCAAGAAAGCTCTAAAATTTGATTGGATAATCACATGAAATATAGTGTGTTTTGGCAGTTCTTGAGTGGTTATGCGGTGCGGAAGATGCCACAAGGCTATTAGGGGATCGTAAAGGAATATGTTTAATGAAAAATACAAAAGTCAGAAGGAGCCTACTCAATTAGTGACCAATTGGGGAAAGACAAGTGAAATTTATTTAACCAAAGTGACGTGCATGCGCCGCCAACTTTCTTATAGTCAAGTTCGTTTAACCATTAAGCCTGCCCTGTGAAGAATTATCAAAGAAAGATAGTAAATTTGATCAACGTCATGGCATCACAACTTGTGCTCTCATGCATCCTATTGAAACTGAATTCAAGTTGGGGACAGGAATAATCAGATTATCTCATATATTACTTGGTGTTTAATTATTTCATCGGTTCAGCATAGAGAAGTGGAAGTATCCATTCAATTACACGAGGTGTTATGGTCACTTTTACTTAGTAGGTGGCTGGCTGAACCATTCAAATTTGATAGGCTCAATGCAGAAAAAGAAAAAAAAACAACAGATGTTCGTCTTGTTTAATGAATTATATTACCTGTTAGGTGTTTGATTTTGAACATTAAACTTCCTTTTGCCGTTTACAAGATGTAGTTGAATTTGAGATTGTCGAGGCCAAAAGACAGAAGAAAAATATAGATTAGTCGGAGGTATAGAGGAGCTGTCGCATCGGTTTGTGGTTGCTAAATGTTTGCTCTAGCAAAGTCTCAACAACCCTTCCGTGGCTCGTTGACATCAAGATTCCTGCCTACTTAATTAAACAGCAAATCAACGTTTTGCTTCACACAAAGGTTCAACTCTTTTTTAAACAGGAGGCCTTTAAGAGTTTTGGAAGTCTATCACACTTTCAGGGCTACACTGGGTTCTATCACATCTTAAATTCTAATTTTTTGTATATCAAATCTAAATTGGTTACCATGCCAATATCTAATCTGAAGTATTGGAGAACCTACGTAAAGAATCTTGTCACATCTATGAAGTCAATTTTGATTTCTCATCCAATTTAATTTGCATAAGAAACTGATTATTGGTTTTGACCACTCAAAAAACTATTACAATCTGTCATACAATATCGTTAGACCACAATTATAATTAATAATGGAAACATTTAAGTTACCTACTGATACTACTAGCATACTGCCATTTTTAATATATAATAATATGGTTTCGGTCGAGTTCTCACATAAGATCTTAAAAATGTAAGGTTAAGCACTTGATATATATTAAGTTCTTAGATAAAACCCTTACAAGATATATTTTTTTCTTCTTAAGCTTACTTGATATAATTAACTTCGTGGACCAAACTCCTCTAGGATATATATTTTTCTTATTAAGCTTACTAAATGTTGGGAATAACTCTAAATAATGTATTTGTTATACCTCGAACTCTTCTTGGAAGTTAAAACTATTAAATGAGAAATTGTTGGCAATTAGTTATGAGTAAAGAAAAAAGGAGAATTCTTGAATTAGAAATGAGGTAAGAAATGACTTAAGTACAAGATAGGTTATATGTGAAATGTTAGACGCTAAAAGCTAGAAAATGTAGTTGAAACCTGTTCATTGAGTGTGCTTCGGTGTTTTAGCCATAACTTTTTTTCTAGTTATCCAAATGAGATGATTTTTAATTTGGAGTAAACTAGAGACTTAGGGCTACAAATTGTTTGATGAAATCGAGTTTCAGTTTAGTCTGTAAGAATTTTAATTCGTGGATGGAAGTTTAACACAGAACACTGTTTCAGTATAAGAACAGTATGAAAATATTTGGGCCATAACTTTCAGATTACTGAACTAAATTGAATGATTTTTATGTCATTAGAAAGTTAAGACAATAAGGAATATTTTTCTAGAAGGAAGTATTATCAAATTCATTCAATTTTTCCATGATCATTAGTTAAGGAGTTAGAAGTATAAGATGTTAGTTTTAATAGACATAAGGGGGTAAAATGGGAAGGACAAGATAAATGAAGGGTAAAATGGGAAAAAGACCAAATAAATGGTCTTGAAGTAAGAAAGAAAGAAGAGAAATCATGGAAAGAAAGAGAGAATAGAGAAAAAACATAAGAGAAGAAGGAAGGAAGGAAGAAGGTCGTGAGAGAAGCTAGAGAAGAAGAAGAAAACGTGGAAAGAAGATAAATCAAGCTTGTTAAGATAAGTTAATCATCTTTTCTTCTTGCTTTATTAGAGAAAATGAGTGTGTTGAGAATGAAGGAGTTAGAGAGAGAAAGGGATTTTGTGTAGAGAATAGGGTTTTGTGTTGGAAATAATGTGAGAAAGAAGATGAGACCCATTTTGATTTTCGTGGGTTTTGGAATTAGGGTTTGGTTTTACTAGTTTAGACGAACTATGGGTAGGTTAAATCTAAGCCCATTTTATTATTTATTTTGTTTATTTGATTAATGAAGTTTATGGATTTTCATTGGAACATTGGTTTGAATGAGACTTAGTTTGTTTTAGGAAATCAAGAGAATCCTGCCTAAAAGCTAGACGAAAGACAACCTTGAGTTTAGATTTTCGAGCAAATTAGGTGGGTAATTTATTTATAGTTATTGTGTGATTGGACAAATTCTTGCCTATGTGTATGTATGTTGATTGCTTGAAATGGATTTATTTGATATTGAATTGTTGTGACTTGATTGGAAATGCATGATGCCTTGTGATTATGTTATACGTTGAAAGAGTTTATAACATTTTGAATTAAATGAAAAGAAGACAAAGCATGAAAGTATGATCATATGATTGAATTGAGCGTAAATTTACTTGTGAATGGGCAAGGGAGGAACCCGTTTCGTTAGTCACGTGCACGTTGACCTTTAGCCTTCTCCCTGCTGCTCGCTTGAGGCCACGAGATCCTGATAATTTGGACTTGTTTTGTTCACGGTGTAAACTTTGGTTTCTTCGTTTCGTGCCACGAAACTCTCGAGTCATTTGTTTATGCATCGTATCTTTGAATTGTCATGTATAGTGCATGATTGAGTGTTATGTTTAATGGCTAAAGTCTATGTTGTGTGTTATGAGTTTTGAACTAAATTGATTAACGCTTGAATTGCTAGAATAGATTGAGAATGCTTGAATTGCTGGATATATATATATATATATATATGCCTGAATTTGTGACTAATTATCGATGGCTATAAATATATTAGCCATTTAGATTTGTAGCCCATCTTATATTTTTCCACTCCTCAGGTGCAAAACAAGATAAGTGTTGAACCTTGCAAGACATTGGAAACTCCAAGATATCTAGAGATCTTTTGTACTAAGTTAGTGAACATTTTGGATAGCTTTATAGGCATACTGACATTGAGCATCCTTCTGTATTTTGTTTTAAGTTAGTGATGTGAATGTTAAATTGTAATGAAAGCTTATTGAACTCTTTTGGATTCATTAATGAAATATGATTGTGTTTTGGACTTCTGACCTTCCAAGTTTTTGCATTACATTCTCAAGTTTTATGTTCTAACTTCGGGGCAAAATCTGGATTAAGTTAATATGAATTAGAAAAAGTTGTCTGCTAGAAATTTGAAGCTTATCTTTCTAACTTTCCAACGCTATATAGTATGAAATTTTTGAATATCGGAGTTGAGAGATATGAGCATTAGAAGTATGCGATGCTGCATAGGGTGGACATACGAGACAGTTACGTTGATTGGAAATTTTGACCCTCTTGGAGGCAAAATGTCTTTTCAATGTCTTTATAAAAGTCGTAGCTTATCTTCTTAGCTTTCCAACAATATGTAGTATGCGAATAGAATCCTTCTTAAAATATATTTTAGTAGGACCTAGTATGAGTGTCCCATGATTATCCTAACATCTCTCACTCACATATGATAGGTTTAATAAGTTTTACACTTTCAATTTTCATACTTGGATGATAATTTGTGTGACCAATATGCTTTTAAAAGTCTAAAGATATGCATATGTTAAGAGTAAATCGATACTACCTTCTATAAAAAAAGGTGGGCCTTTTTGAATACATCTTGATATAATTGTAATGATCTTACTTGTTTCTTAACCTCTTAATAAAAATAACCCATTTTTCCAAAATGACCTATTAGACTAAATAATTTACGATATTCTTGCAATATTATAAGATATCAAACATTAACTTAATTTTTTAAAACTAGAACCTAACTAAAAGGGATTTAAAGATAATCACACAATCTAAGTTGAGTATTATAACTCATATTATTCTTATTGGTCAATTATGCATACATGGTATAAAGGAAAGATAGCCAATAAAGAAATGAAGGATGAAAAAGGATATTAAATTATCTTTTAGTAAATCAATTTAACACGATTCAATAAACCTGGGTGTTTTATGACTTAACTATCTTGGTTCTTTTTCAATTTGTTGATTATTTTAGAGATGTTCAAAATACAAACAAAAATACAATGATTTTTCATTCCTTAAACTATAGAAATCTATTGCAGCTTTCCTTAGACGTATCAAGTAGCTTTATAACTGTAGAAAATAACATAATTTATTAACTTAAACTTGAATAATATTATTCCTTTATTCAAATACTTATAAACTAATGGATCTTGTCACTACTCTTGGTATCAATGTAACCACGAGTAACATGGTGGAGAGATGTGAAGGGTGGACAAGTTTTGAGGCAATTTACGAAACATGTTGGAAGAAACTCTTCAAAAACAGTGCATCCGATCCTACAATCGTCTCTACAATCAGCCAACACTTCATAACTTGTAAACAAAAGCATATTCACCATCACCAGAATAACGATCGTGGTCGTTGTCTTCATCTCACATCTAGCCATTTTCCTCCTTTATGCCTCTTCTTTTCTTTTTGATATGTTGAAATTGCATATGATATGCTCAACCAGCCATTATTTATACAACTTTGATTTCATATTGTTTTAAAGGAAATTAACCTGAAAAGGTATATATAGATATGAAAATTTTCTCATTAAATTTTATTTCCTTTTTGCTTTATAAGAATGATTATCTTTCATACATCTTTGACTTCTAACAATTTCCTATTGTTTAGAAAAGCAATAAATCAAATGTAATTTTTTCCAAGATTTTGTTTTTTTTTTAATTTTAGGATTTCATTAAAAGTTTACCTTTTATAGATTTGAATGTTCTTTATTTCTTATATTTGTTATGCCTATTCTAGAAAATTTTGTGAAACTAATTTTCTTTACTTATATACCACATTTAAGAGTAGAAGTTGCCAAATTTTGATTTGTAAGATTTGGTTTTTTAGAAGATATTATATTACTAAGAATAACTACTCAAAAAATTATTTTTTATATACAGTTTTATTCAATATTGTATAAATAATTTAATTTATACTATGTAAGTTAATTACATTTCATATTTTATAACTGGAAAACATGCATTGTTGTATAACTATCTTTACCTAATATTTTATCTAAGTTATTTTTTGAAGAATGTGAATATATTAACTTTGAAAGGCATTAAAATATACCAAAAATAAGCAATGGAGTTGATCACATTACAAATAATGTAGGACCCCGATTCCGAAATCCAACTCTTATTTCTTCTTATAAATTTCTCCAAATTTTCAAACCTTCCGATCGATTTTCCATGAACATTCTGGCAAGGACGATGAAGTAATTTGATAACACTTTCTTCTAGAAAAAATGTTTAATTTGATAACATTTTCTTCTAAAAAAAATGTTCTCCATTGTTTTAAGTTTTTAATAACACCAAAATCATTCAATTTGGTTCAGTAATCTAAAAGTTATGCCCCACACTTTTTTGGACTGTTCTTATACTAAAACAATACACTATACTTAAATTCCACCCAGAACATGAAGGTCTTTGAGACTCAATCAGATTTCTATTTCTTTAGATAATTTGTGGCTCCATTTCTCTAGTTTATTTAGAAAAAAGAATCATCTTATTTAGAGCTCTACAGATCGAGATATCATCAAAATACCTAAGTATGTTTAGTAAAATATCCAATTCTCACTCTTTCAATCAAGACCCTTACTTTGATTCAATCAATCTATTTCAAATCAATAATAAAAGCTATAAATTCTTTGGAGAGATAGAGAAAAGTGTTAAGAATCCATTGGTTCAAAAATCATCTCATTTGAAGGTCAGATGATTAAGCTATGACCAAAAGAATGGAACATGTTCAGGCAAAAATTCCAAAAGTGTATATGGATCAGACGGAGTAGGCCCGGTCTGGGATGATCAAACAAAGACAACACATCAAAGCAAATTGATCAGACAAAGGAGATAGACACATCTAAGCCAAACGCAGATGAAAGACACGCATCGAAGCAAGAAACAGTCCACGCGTCGAAGCCATATGCAAATAGACACGTCTCAGCCAGATGCTGATGAAGGACACGCGTCGAAGCCAGACGTAGACAAAGCAAGCGAACGCGTCTAAACTAGATGCAGATGAAGTAGATAGACGCATCTAAGCCAGATGCATACGAAGGACACGCATCGAAGCCAGACACAAATGAAGTAGACAGACACGTCTAAGCCAGACGTAGATGAAGGACACGTGTCGAAGCCAGTCGCAGACGAAGCAGACGGACAAGTCTTAGCTAGACGCAGACGAAGGACATGCGTCGAAGCCAGACGCAGAAGAAGTAGACTCAGACAAAGATGAACTAGAAGATGGTTCAGTCAAAGGTGAACTTTAAGAATTTTGGAAGTCTATCACACTTTCAGGACTACACTGGGTTCTATCACCTCTTAAATTCTAATTTTTGGTATATAAAATCTAAATTGGTTACCATCCCAATATCTATTCTGAAGTATTGGAGAACCTACTTAAAGAATCTTGTCATATTTATGAAGTCAATTTTGATTTCTCATCCAAATTAATTTGCATAAGAAACTGATTATTTGTTTTAATCGATGTTTTAAAAACCGGACCGATAATTGAACCGGAGAAGCAACTGATTTAAGAATTAATGGTTCAACCGAAATTCAACCGTGGTTGAACCGGTGATTAATAAATATATAAATTTTTATTATATATATATTATATATAAGATAATTTTAAACATATTATTTAATTATTTATTTATCTAATTGTAAACTTAAACGTTTAAACTTCAAAATATACATTTAAAA
>JANKYE010000002.1:32109268-32120014 GCA_032467995.1 Erythroxylum dillonii
AGCTTAACGTTCAGCGAGGAAGCAGAGACCAACGAGTCAGGAACCTACATAATCGAGGTTGACGGAGACCACGAGGATGATATATGCGAGATTATACCTGTAAAATCCGGCGACCCTAACTGCAGTGAGGTAAGCAACGACGATTACCTTAAGAAAGCTGCAAGAATCAGCGTCACATCCAACAACGGCATCATTTCTGGGGTGCGCCAAGCCAACCCTCTTGGTTTCATGACAAAGGAAGCTAAACCAGAGTGCAAAGAAGTGCTCAGAGAACTTGGGTTCTCCGCAACTGGCTTGGTTAACAATTGATATCATATCACTTCCACTACGCAGTAGTAACTGAATAAATATTCCGGTCGTTCAGTTGGTATTTTCATGACATCATTGTGAGAATTTAACACCTGACTCTTGTATACGAGGTTTCGATACCTCACAATTCTGCTACTTCCTCCATGTTGAATTCCATGGTTTCCAAAAACTATCATGAAAATGTGCAATAACTAGATTAAAGATTTCTACGTTTAATTTAATTTACGCAAAGCTGTCATGAGTGAATATTGTTTTTTAAGAGACTGTTGGTCATGGGATCCTTAGACAATAGCAGTTTTTCTAAATCATCAGAATTTAGAACCGGAAAACTATATCTTACCCATATGTCGGAGAGTTCAGACCAGTACATTAACACATTGTCCTCTTTTCTTTGTTCTTTCTTTCTTGTCTGGCGCACGGTAGACGGTACTTGCTTGCATAGAATTGATCTCCATATTCACTTTTTTGGCTAAGTTATGTGTCAGGTATAACGTGAACCTTTAACTTTAGGCCCAAAATCTACCGTGAGCTTATATAAACGAGATAATACAAAAAAGTATTGTTTTACTATTCATAACTCCATTAACAAGCTATTCAAATACTTGAACGAGCTGTTTTATGCTGTTCACGGCTTTGTGCGCCTTTTTGACTGTACGAATTTCCTAACGTATCAGAGTAACCTCAAGAAAGGAGTTATCTAACGCAAACACCTCAAGAAATGTTGAGCTTCCAAGTTTGAGAACTCACCGAAGGCGTTGGAAGCTATAATCAGATGTAAACGTTAAATTTAAATTAGCCACTTATCATATAATTATCAGCACAAATTACTGCATGCATCACCTGCAACGGAGGTTAAAGAAATGATTTTGAGATCAAACTTAAAAGAGAGGGGTGAAAAGAGGATTAAGGCACAAAAGATTCTATTTTTGGTGGTGTTTCTGCCTTACTTTTGGCTCCGCTTAGTTTCCCTTTACCTTGTAGTGCTGCCATGAAAGCTTAGGGAAAAGAAATCTTTTCAGAGCAAAGAAACGCACGATTCTTTGTTCTAAAAGAAAATAAAAAGGGCATGAAGTGATTTATGCAACGAAAAGATTGGCACTTTCCACCAATCAATCAAACAACACAGTATTTTGGTTGAGAAATATTCCACGTTCCAAGATTATGAGCATCTAACCTCTTGATTTATAATGTAAATGTGCGACCTCTTTCCTCTTTTCGCAGTTGCAGTCATATCTATTCTCGTTGTTTAGGCAAGAAAAGCAAGATAAAAGTAATAGCATTATACTCTCCTTTTGATCCCAAAGCATAAAGCAATAATGGTGCCAAACCTTCCATTAGAATATTTTGTACTTTCAAGACTTTTTTCTTTTTATAAAAAATGGATGGTTCTGCTTATCAACTTTAAATTTTAGAACAAATTTTCAACTTTTTTCTTATAAATGAGTCAATCAATTTTAAAACACGTTCAACTGCTCTTCCTCCAAAATCGTTACAAGATAATTTGTTATACGAATGTGAACAAAATTATCATGGTTATGAAGGCCATTAAAAGCGTTATAAAGAAAGGAAAATGTGCAAAATAGGGTTCATGAACCCTACTATAATGTCTTTGAAAAGAGAAAAAAAATGTAATGAAAAAAAACCTTTTCCCCACGTAACATAGTGTTTGATCTTGATTTTTAACACTAAAGAAGTGCTTAATTCGCCTCTTTTTTTCCTTCTAATTAGAGCTTTCTCCTTCGATATGTATGACAACACTGAAAACAAACTTGCTAAATGATGATTCTACTCCTCTCTTTGCACAGGGAACCTTTTTTTTTTTTCTGTTGCCGACTTGCTGCAAATGGACTGTCCCCTTGCAAGAAAGACAGTAGTTGTATACAATCTGTCCAAAGTTATAAAACTGTCTAGGAGGTAACAGTAGACAAATTGTTTACAGTTGTCTGTGATTTTTATCCTAACTTGTTTAAGGCTTTTTCATGTAAAATTTGTGTTAATTTCTTTATTACTATTCATTCAATCTTATTTAGTTGCGAACCTACTCTAATTCGGTCAATTTTTCACAAGTGATATTAGAGCAGTGATTAGAAAATTATGATTACTCTTTAGTGCAATATGTATTCACGTAAAATAATGGAAGCTAAGTTCTGTTTGTGATAGAAGTAATGGTGGCAAAATATGAGATTGAAAAATTCAATGAAATTAATTTCTCATTGTAAAAATTGAAGATAAAGACTATCTTAAGAAAAGATAAATTCTTAGCAGCCATCAGTGAAAAATTGGCAACATTCACATATGATAATAAGTGGAATGAGATGCATGGGAATGAAGAAGTCAACGTATTTAGGGCACAGGGATCCCTACTTTACGGGATATTGGGGAGGATCATAATGTACGTAGTTTTCACTTTATATTTTTATAAAGAGGCTATTTCCTTGATTTAAACTTGTGACTTTATGGTTATAAAGGAGTAACTTTACTAGTTGACCTTATGGACCAGAATGCTATCGCAAATCTTTATCTAGCATTAGCAGATGGGGTGCTGTCAGGCATAGAAGAGAAAGAGACAGCAAAGGAGATCTGGAATCATCTCACTAAGATGTACGAGACCAAGTCACTCCATAACAAGATTTTCCTTAAGAGAAAATTGTACACTCTCTTTGGATGTTAGAATCCACTTTAGTGACAGAACATGTCAACACCGTAAATTCTTTATTTTCCTAATTCATAGCACTAGGTCATAAAATAAAGCCTCAAGAACGTATTGAACTTCTACTTCAAAGTTTACCAGATTCGTATAATTAACTCATCATTAATTTAACAAATAATGTTCATGTGCACCACCTAGCCTTTGATGATTTTCAGCCACTATTCTTTAATAATAAAATTAACTCAAGAACAAGGATAACAGGCAAGCAACTTCACAACAAGCATAGGTATTGACAGTGATGAGAGAGATATCAATAGAACATAGCCAAAGTGAGAGTTGCAATCATGATAAGGGAAAAGTCAAGAAGTAAGAAGAATTTAAGATGCTACAATTATGAAAAAAAGGGTCACGTGAAGAAGGATTGTCAAAATAAGATAAATTTCAATCCTCAATAAAATATAGCAGGCACTTTAAATGATGGTAATGTCCTATGGTGTGAGGCAGCGACTACAAATGAAAGCAGAAAAAGATTTGCTGATGTATGACTTTTTGACTCGGGAGCTACTTTTCACACGATCCTTCAGAGGGAATGATTTTATCATTATGAACCTGTCTCAGAAGGATTTGTATACAGTTGCAATTATCATGCCTTAAATATCATCGGTGTAGGAACCATCAAGTTGAAGTTGTATAATAGTACAATTCGTACTATCTAAGAAGTGCGTCATGTGGATGGCCTGAAGAATAACTTGTTGTCTTTAGAAAAACTATATGATCTTTTTTGCAAGGTTGAAATTGAAAACAAGATCATAAAAATAATTCAAGGTGCACTTGTACATGTGAAGGGAGAAAAGATCGCAACAAATTTGTATATGCTACAGGGAGAAACTTTGTAGGAGGAAAAAACATCAGTTGTTTCAGGATGTTCAAGTGTAATAATATGGCATCAAAAACTTGGACATATGTCTGAACATGGAATGAAGATTCTTGCTGAGAAAAAGCTACTTCCAAAGATCACAAAGATATCTCTGCCTTTCTATGAGCATTGTATTATAAGAAAACAGTATTGGTTGAAGTTCAACACATCAAATTATATAAGCAAATTAATTCTAAAATTGGTTCACTCTGATATATGGCAAGCATAAGTTCTATCCCTAGGAGGAGCAAAATACTTTATGTCCTTCATTGATGATTATTCCAGGAGATGTTGAGTATATTCAATCAAGAGGAAGGCAAAACAGTTTCCATTCTTCAAAGTTTACAAAGCGTAGGTAGAACTTGAATCTAGAAAGAATATCAAGTGTTTGAGGGCAGATAATAAAGGAGAATACATTGACAATGAATTTAATCAATTCTGCAAGTAAAAAGGCATTAAAAGATAATTCACAACGGCATACACTCCTCAACAGAATGGAGTAGCAAAGTGGATGAACAGAACTCTGTTAGAGAGATCCAGAGTTATATTGGCAACTGCAAGTTTAGACAATACTTTCTGGATAGAAGCAGCAAGTACTGATTATTATATAGTAAACCAATTCTCATCAATTGCAACTGAGTTGAAGACACAGATAGAGATGCGTAATGATAAGTCATTTGATTATTCAAACCTCCATATATTTAGCATTTATATGTACGTGATGTATAATCCTTAAGAAACTTTGAAGTTGAATCCAAAATTCAAGAAATGCTTATTCTTAGGGTATGCTGATGGAGTGAAGAGGTATCGCTTGTGTGATCTCATTGTCCATAATGTTATTATTGGCAGGAATATAATCTTTATGGATGAGCTACAAAAGAAAAGAGAAGATGATATCAAATCAAAGAAAGATTTAGAGACTACTATTGTTCAGATAGAAAAGCAATCCTAAAAGCAAGAACCAATAGAGTCTGAAGCTCTAAAGACTTGCAATCAAATCACCTAAAAAGGCTAATAGATTGGCATATAGACTATATTATTAAAGGCAATGCTGCATAGTCTCTTTTAACTGAAGATGGAGAGTCATCAACTCTTTAGGAGGCAATGAATAGTTTAGATGTAACTCAATGGATGGAAACAATGCAGAAAGAAAGGAAGGAAGGTGATTGGCAACAAATGGGTCTATAAAGATCAAGCGAAATGGTGATGGCTAGGTACGATGATATTGTGCAAGATTAGTGGTGAAAGGATATGCTCAGAAGGAAGAGATTAACTTCAATAAAATATTTTACACTATGACTTAACTTATGAAAGTTTGAATAATCCTGACAATATGTGCTAAGTTTGACTTACATCTAGAGCAGTTAGATACAAAGACGACTTTTCTTCAAGGAGATTTTAAAGAAGAGATTTATATGCTCCAACTAGGAGGTTTTGAAGAAGCAGGAAAGGAGAACTTAGTTTATAGGTTAAACAAAGCTCTGTACGGTCTAAAGCTGACGCCAAGGTGTTGGTACAAGAGATTTGATTCCTTCATTATGAGCCTTGAATATAGTAAACTAAATGCAGACGCTTGTGTATATTTTAAAAGGTTTGGTAAAAATGACTTCACTATCTTGTTGTTATATGTAGATGACATATTGGTAGCAAGCCCTAAAAGTTTGTATTATAAAATTGAATGCTCAGTTGGCTAAGGAATTTGAAATGAAGGACTTGAAACTAGTAAATAAGATTCTAGGGATGCAAATTAACTAAGACAGAAGAAACAGGAAGATTCAGCTTTCTTTGAAGAATTATCTAATGAAGATCTTGTGACGCTTTATCATGAAAAATTGTAAACCAATTTCTATCTTACTTCCTGTTCACTTCAAGTTATCCTCCAGCATAAGTCCTAGTAGTGAAGATAAGATGATGAAGATGTCTCAAGTGTCGTATGCATCAACAGTGGGAAGCTTAATGTTTGTTATGATTTATACAAGACCAGACATTGCGCATGCAATGAAAGTAGTTAGTCGGTACATAATGAATCCTGACAGAAAACATTGGAATGCTTTAAAAAGGGTCCTTAGATACATTAAAAGGATCTCAGATGTTGCATTGTGTTATGAGGGATCAGACTTTGTTGTTAGTGGATATGTTGATTCTGATTATGCAAGTGACCTTAATGGTAGCAATTTCACCAAAGGTGATGTGTTTAAATTAGCAAGTGGAGTAGTAAGATAGGTATGCAAGCATAACTATTCATGCAATCATAACTATTTCACCAAAGGTATGCAATCATAACTATTCATGCAATCTTGCAATCAAAACTATTCATGCAATCATATTTAGCTGTGAATCTGCTCTAATCTGATCAATTTTTCACAACATTTTTTCATAGAATTTGCTTGATAAGTTGTTATTAATCATGTTTTACTACTGACTAAATTATCTAAGCAACATGCAAACAATAGTGAACTTGTAAATCTTCAAAAATCTGTTTATTGTAACTTATCACAGATGAAATCTACTAGTATAGATGTAACTTGGAAGGCTTGGGGTTCTATACCAATGTTAAATAGCCTCAAATGATAAAGTAGTTATTTCAATTTGATGAAGAAAGTTACATCATTCTTTTTTTTTAACCAACCCCCTAGTTAAGAAAAAAATGAAGCAATATTGTACTATAGGAGTCTTGAGTTCATTTTATATGTACACGCCTATAGGTTCAGGTTGGTACAAGTATTTACTACAGTTTGGTTATGCAAAAATATTCTGACTAAAGTATGTCACTGAAATCTTTAATTACAAAGCTCTTTATGTGAATTATCGTAGTCGTAAGGAAGTGTTTTTTATACTAAGTGAAATGTTTACAATTCTTTTAAATTCCTGTTTTGATTAACTAAAGAAAGAGTAAGCTCCCGACTAATGGGCTATGTCGGCAGACCTCAAAGGCTTAATCTATTCAGAGTTTAAAGATACATAAAGCTTCGTTTTTCATGTAAAATGTAACTTATGCATCCTAATTGAACTTAAATTCCAACGAGGATTTGTGGTCACTATAAGTATCCCACAATTCATTCCAATTCGCAGTTATTGACTCGGAAAATATCCACCAGTAAATGTACATCATCTTCAAGTAGCTCTGAAGATTGGATCTGAGCTTCCTATAGAGATTAACAGAACCTACTCATATTTACACGAAAACCTCTAGAGTCAGCTGTATCTAGTAGACTAGTATACATATCCCAAGAGCCAGATGTGATTACCGATCATGGGCCTTCACATTGTTCTGCAGTATAGAAACAACTCCTTCAGATGCATATTGTGAAGCAATTAAATGAGTGATTTGTATAGGGTTGTAACTAAATTGAAGCACTATATAAGTATCAATTACTTAATTAAAGTACAAGTGGAGATATGTGATTAGACTATTGAATAGTGTCCATATGCTAATTTTTGTTATGATAGACTTCATAACATCATTATTAAATAGGAAAATTTTATTTTATAAAGAATAATAAATTCACATAGACCAAAATAACCTTTATTGATATATACTTCTTCCTCGATATACACGTTATGGTTAAATTATTAATTAAGTTGCCGGAACTTGTTGGATTGAAACAGTGTACCCATTTCAACGTGATGGCCTTCCATTTTCAACGTTGAGATATGAACTCGTTAAGTTTTATATTAATCTTGTCTGTATACGTAGAGAGCAATTAAGATTACTTAAACGAAACTTGAGCTGGTACATACCATGGTGAGCATAATAAAATAATAAAGAAAAGTTAAAAGTTTCATCACCTGAACCGCTCCTTCGCCGTTTCAAAGGGAATACATGCCGGAAACCGTCGTGAGACATTAGGTGCAACTCTTGCAGGACCAGTTCATCATCAAGCTCAAGTTGATGCACCCCACCAGAGACATCATACAAGGAGACGGCCGGCGGGAAGTCACCACGACCATCTCGACATGGAGGCTTCGTTTTCCGGCGACCGGCTCCGATGGGCACGTTTCTAAGAGCGCCACCCGCTGTCCAGTACCTCTGACAACCCTTGCAGAAATGTCTAGGCTGGTTAACGTTGTAGTTGTTGAAATAGCAAAATTTGGTCTCCATGCTCTTGCATCTAGGGCATGGTATGATCTTTTCCGGCCTCTTGTCTTCTGTAGGATTCCCTTTGTCTGGATCATCTTTTGGTTGTCTAGCAGCACTAGCATGTAACTTAATCGTTGTCCCAAATAGTTTAATACCATGTTCTTGGTTATCCATGAAAAAGATAGAACAAGAGTACTGAAGGAGGACTTTGTGGTGTAGAAAGGAGAGACTGGGGAGCTGCGTTTGTGAGTTTATTTGAGAATAGTAGATTTATATGCAAACGGGGGTTGAAAAGTTGGAATAAAGGGTACGTTAGCCGCCAAGAGCAAATGGTAAGTGGCGTGGAAAAGGTTAGGATGAGCTTTTTGTCCATGTCATTACTCCATCTCATCAAAGTCTAGGCTTAGAAAAAGTCCGAAAGTGGTACAAAACCAGGTAGGTCGCTTGCAAAGTTTCTGAGCATATGGGACCATCAAAAGTCTTTGTCTAGGTTCTAGTCATATTAACCTACAATTATAAAGAAACCAAAAGAGATAAAGCTAAAGCCTTGGCATATGCCTTTTTGAAATTGCCTTTAACCCATGCATCTGATCTGAGCCCTTTACTTTTCACGGATTTTGTTGCCATTTTTTCATAGGAATTTTGGTATTATGTGTTAGTACTGTTGTGTGTTTCCAAGCTAGGTGAGTATATGAATCAACCAAAACGTGACATATGTCGCTATTAACAGATGTTTTGGTAATATCTTGCTGAAAGAAGCGTGAAGATGCTCGTAAATTTGATTTATCACACTTTCAGTTTGCCTTTATTCTGATATAAAAGATGCCCAAGTAGACAGATTAGATTTGTGCATATAAATGAAACATGTCACAAGAGAATCATTTCATTGTTCGGCAGCTTTCATGCACATCTCATATATGCTCGCTGCACAGGATACCTCAAATATTTGTTTATAGTCATAAGACTAAATGCCTCTAATTATGTCAAGAGAAAATAGCTGGAGAGGAGACAGAGACTTCTAAACTACATCCATGTTGAACATTAGATTAGGGAAGGAGATACGACAAATTGTCACTTAATGCATACAGAGGCATGTTGTGCATCGGGAGAGGAAATAGTTCGATAAAAATTAGACATAAAACACAATCAAAGTAGGAATAAGATTTTCTGTCCAGTTTTACAGTGTTTTATTATGTCTAATAAATCTCAGCCATTTATTTATGTGAATCCCGTGTAAACGTGAAGCTCGCATAAATAAATGACTAAGATTCACTGGACACAATAAAATACCATAAAACTGGGCAGAGAATCTAGACTTCAAAGTAGCCACCAAAAACGACGCACATAAAGGACAAATAAAATGGCATGTCAAAGGGAATGAAACGATAGGAAGCAAGAAAGAACGTCGAAACGTGCCGATGCAAGACAACTTGCGACTTGGACAGGGGTGGTAGAATTTCCGCCCATTTTTCTTCCACGTGGAATGCTTTTTTGTTTAGATTAATCCAACGGCCTAAAATGTAAATACTTGTGTTTCTTGAGACCTCCACATGGTTGAATTCCATTGGGTTAGACGCGAATCGATGATTGGGAGTCGTTGATCATTAACTGATGTGGCTCTATTTAGGATTTCCATTGAAATGAATAAAATTTCCCTAATATCCAAAGTATTTACAAAACAACCAGTTGACCTTTAAACCATTAAATTTGGAAGATCAAATATAAGATGATAAGGTGATTGGTCCAAAAAGTGTAATTTGTACTTTAACGTTCCATAAAAGATTTAGTAAACTTCTTCCGATATTTCTAGTACCACTTTTTATTATAACATTATTAAAATAGTACTTATTGTACTTTAAATAGGGAGCAAAGATGACAATAAGGAGTTATCTAGATCTTTTGTAAAATGTTAAAGGTAAAAATTATATCTTTAACAAATGTATAATTTTTTAAAGATTACATTAACATTTGGTTTGTCGAAATTGCTTAGTTGTAACATCATATAGGCTAAATTAATGATTCATATATAAAAACTTAACTTTTTTAAAATTTAAGGTATTATATATACTATTTTGAAAATGTTAAAATATAACGTGATATGATAAATAACGATAGAGAAAAGCTTAGTTTTTTTTTAAACGTTAGTGGAGAATTCATACAATTTGTGTAAAATGACCGTATATGAACTCTTTTCTTTCTCTCTTAAGGAAAGAAAGAGACCACTGTTGCTTGACATTTTCCTCTTAATTTTTTTAATTCTAATATTTTAAAAACTGACTTAGATCGACTAATTTATTCAGAATTATCATGAATCGATCAAGTTTTTAGTTTAATTTACCTTACTTGTTTATATAACACTACTAGAAATTAGCTATTCAACGACCGAAAACTCCATCGGTAAAATATTGTTTTCCGTCGGTAAAAGTAAATACCGACGGTATATGGTGCCCGAGATATTCGGTCGGTAATTGTCCCGAAGGTAAAAATATCGACCGACATATTTGGTCGGTATAGAGAGACGGTATTTACGACCGTAATTTTGTGTCGGTATTAATATAACGACGGAAATCGCCAGAGCAAGTCGGTCGGAGAAATGTAGCGACGGTCATTTACTCGGTCGGTGAGGAGAAGGTATATTCCACAACTTTTACCGACGGACAATGTTCCGTCGGTAAATGAGTATAATAATTTGTTTTTAATTTTATTGTTATAGTGTTGTTATAACAATGTTATATTACATATATACTTTAGTTTTTTGACTTACGTTATATTATTAATTCACAATATATT
>JANKYE010000002.1:32130681-32143373 GCA_032467995.1 Erythroxylum dillonii
GTCAAGATCACTAAAATTCTATAAAATGATTAATATATAAATTATAATAAAGCATAAATTGTAATTCATACCTTATTATGAAACTTGATCCTTTTCATGTCATATCGCTCAAATTGTTTCCAAAACTGACTCATCTCAACCACTATAATTGAACAAGTGTCCAGCCTTTAACAGTGTCTATAACAGCCTAGACCAGCCGTCCACGAATATTGTCCGCTTTGGGTTACTCCTAGGGCCAAACCCCTCATGGCGTTGCTCTTCCCACTTTTGAGAAAACACGTTTTGAGGGGGAGAGATATTCATAACCTTATAAGGCATACTTCGTTCTCCTCTCCAACCGATATGAGATCTCACACTCTTTACTCCCTTAGGGCCCAACGTCCTACGCTGGCACATCGGGTTGGGAATCGGCTCTAATACCATTTGTAATAGCCCAGTCTATCCGTCCACTGATATTGTTCTCTTTGGGTTGCCCCTAGGGCTAAACCCCTCATGGTTTTGCTCTTCTCATCTTTGGAAAAACGCATCTGAGGAGGAGAAGTATCCATACCCTTATAAGGCATACTTCGTTCTCCTCTCCAACCGACGTGGGATCTCACAGTATCTATAGAACAAGTTGACAGAACTTTATAACTATTACAGAGAAGGTTAGGCAAAGAGTGCTAGCTCTCTTAGAGATTAAGTCCAGTTATAATAGGTTTTGAACAATATAATAATTTAATTAAAATTAAATTCTAATTTTAATTTAACTTTAATTAGAATTACAATTAATTTTAGTTAAATACCAGTTATACCCCAATAAGATCTAATATCTCACATTGATCCTTATTTATTAAATATCTCATACTTAATCATAAAATTTCTTAACCTTTACAATATAGTCGAACTTAATTAAAACACTTTTCTCTCTTCAACCTGCTCTTTGTGTGTGATCCATTAAGTTCCAAATATATTAGGAATAGATATAAATTATAATCTTAAATCAGATTTAGGAATAGATAAATTAAACTCCTTTAATTTATCTTTACTTATCTAATTATACAATTTATATTCATAGATTAAGATTGACGTCTAACAACACATCATAACTGCCCAAATATTTAGGAATATTAAAGTATTTTTGACTAAACTTTCTATGTATGATTTTTCTATATAATTTAATCATTTCATCATACAATATTTCGACTCGACATAAAGCATAGAATTAATGTTTATTTTATTTAAGTTAAATCATGTTAGTTCTCCACCATTAGTAATTGATTCAATTAATAACATTTGTAAAGTATTTTATAAAACGACATTCCATTTTAGCCAAAGATTTCCGAAATCAATACTAATTTAGAACAATAAAATATTCTCCCTAATTATTTTAAGGTGATGAACCTTATGTTGATTACGCAACTACCTCTATGTAGTTCATGTTATATCTAATGACTACTGACTAAGTTATCATTGACTAGAACTTGTCATAAGTAGCATCAAAACATAGCAATCCATATATGAGATAACTTTAAAGATCTCAAGTCAAATAATCACTTATACAATCATTACAACAACAATTTCTATAAACATAAAAGTAATGTTCCAAAAGTATTTCTTATATGGGATCAATTCAGTAAACTTGTCCTCTAATAGATACTCACACGTTTGCTTAAGTATCTTTATATCTTAGTCTAAGAGATTGACTATTTCTTTCGTAAGGAAAAACATAATATTTGCTAGTTTTTTATACTTTATTAGTATCTAGTCTTAATAGAATAATGGCTAGGAATAATTTAGGGATTATATATGAATACAATATGAATGTCATAATTATAATCTCATCATAATTACATTTGCAATATACCCTTATCCCTCCCTTCGTTTTGTTTGGTAATGATGTTCTGTACTTATTTACCTTTTATAAATGAAATTTTTTTATTTTAAAAATACACTAATCTCATGGATTTTATCATATACATCTAAATATATATAAGATAAATAATGTTTTAAAATTATTTCGTTATTAAACTACAACCAACTAATTGGCTGTAAGGTATATCAACATTTTTCTGGGTAGAAATTATAAAATGAAAATTGAAGGCTTTGCAAAACTTGAAAGGGCTATGTCAAAATTATATTTTAGCTAGTTAAGTTTCTATTAATAATTGTACTTAAAATAATACCAAATTAATCAACATAAATTATTTTAAATATCATGTATAAATTATTTCGCACCTAAATGCATAATTGTGTGTAAAAAAATTCTCACCTAGTTTGTAAAAGGTTATTAATGAAAGTTATGTACCTGTGAGATATATATATATATTCCCTCTATCATATAGAAGCATCATTCTGGTGCATAATGATCGATAGGTTGCCATTATTTCCTTCCGGCCTTATTGCATGTCATCTTTTCAGGCTTTTCATTAGATTTAACGATAACTTTGTAGCTTCTTTTTCTTCAATCTTGAAATTGTTGGCTGTGTACAGGGTAGCTTTGAGCTGCAATTGGAAAGGAAAGTCGTTTGACATGATTTAGGTTTTCTTTATTCCGTTCTTTAATAAAGGAATCCTGATTTATTCACTAACAGAAGGAAAGTAGACTCGTTCGCAGAAGTAACTTTCTGATTTTATAATGTAGATGAAAAAGCATTTCCTTTTTCTTTTGATCCCCACAGATGCTTTGGAAGTCTCTTTTCCATCACAAAGATATCCTTATTCATTATTATATAAAATTGACTATGTGATCGCTGATCAAAATTAGTGTAACTTTTTTTGTAAGTGGAGCACTCCAATAGTTGTTTATTGGAGACTGCCTTTAAATGCAAAGTGAGTATAATCTGCTACTGGTCATGATTGACAATCTACAAATTATCAGATTTCAGGCTTAGCCAATAGATAACCATGTTAGGGATAAACTACACTATCAAAATAGTTCAGCCAGGTGAAAAAAAGATGGCGATCCTAGATATTCACGTAAAAGATATCGACTCACGTTGAGCAGAACACTTACAGCTATCATACTGACCCCTGGAAACAAATGTTGTGAACAACTTGGAAGTGCTCTAATCCTTGTTCTTAAAATAGTATTATGCTTTGATTAATTAAAGGTAGCTTGCTGCTATGGTTATTTGTTGCTTTAACAAAACGAAGCAAGAAAAGTCTCCCTTTTGTGCTTTATTGATATTAAAACACTTTACTTATTAAGCGGAGTGGATTCTTTTTATTTAAATCATTTACAAAGATTCTAAAAGAACACCTCATTTGTTTGCTCTTTATTGTCTTGCTCATGGTTAGGAGTGCAACAATAACGAACTTTGGAAGACCCTTAGACTGAGTCTAGTCATTTGTATGAAACTGATACATATTTAGCTAATGGGTTGAGTTCAGGCCTAAGGGATGGTGTAAGGAAGATCTGGTCAAAGTTGCATTGTTTCATTCTTTGTTCCTTTTGTTGGTTTGTTACTATGGTTATTTGTAAAGGTGCACAAAAGTCAAAAACATTAGAAAACGACATGATAAGAATTTGTGAAGCCTCATCTTCCTTCCTTCTATTTGACAATTAACTGCTTACACAAACTGTCGTCATCACTTCAAAACCAGTTTAGATTCTTCATCTATGTTAGGAAATGTCAAATTGAATTGGAGTCTAGACCTCATTCCTAAAATAAAGCTTAACTTGTGCTTTTTAATCGTTATTGTTTGCTGTTAAATGGGTATTCCTTGGACTGAGCTTCAATTGAATATTGTACTTGAAACGCATAAACTTACGTTTTTATAATCAACCTCCAAAATTCAAAAGGGGTAAACCTCAAAAAGGTTCAAAAATTTTACCAGAGGACTTATTATTTGTGAATTGTTCTTTACAAAGAGGATACCTGTTGACCCAAGTGATCAGATTCAACCCATCAACTTTTATACAAAAGCAAAAAAGATGATGTTTAATGCCAGTATTTTGGAATTCTGGTGATCATATTCATTGAAATGAGCTTCAATAAGCATGGTAGTAAAGTAAATGGCATATTAAATAACAACAATATGACACAATAGAATAGACACTTTAGTCCGAGATGAAATGATTGCCTGTGGATGAATGAAAAGTTAAAACTAAATCATCTAACATCTTATACCTTTGTCCTGGTCATTGAACGAATCGATGCTAGCAAGCATGAAAATAGAAGCCTAAAAATTAATTACACTGGGAAACTGGCATTATTTACATTCAGATATATGCTGGAGACCTACTAGAATTTACCAAGTCAAAACTGCACAAGTATTTTCTTTCTAGTTAAACTAGCACAACAGTCTTCCCTCAGAGCTCAGAAATATCTGTAAGAAGTGCCTAACTCACCCCCAAAAGCTAGCTCAAGAGGGGAAGGTTTGCACACTATTATAAACTCTTGAATACCTTTATAATTATCCGATGTGGGATTCCTGACAATATCAAGTGTCACTCCAGCTATCATCTTCTCCATCATCACTTGCAACAACCTGACATTGTTTTCCACTGTCAAATTTATAGAGTGAAAGCATTGCAGAGAAACAAGCAATGATAACGAACAGAAAACAAAATGGCAATGAGAGAAAACCAAACCTGGCGAATTGCGTTTGCTTTTTGCAATATTGCAGTTAATTTGTCATTTTCAGTGGAGTCTGATGTCAAAGTTGGCTTTGTTGTCACTGTGCGTCTCAGGGTGAAAGACTGCTATGACAAAACAAGTAACATATGAACATGGGTTTCTTGGCAAAGAGTGCAAATCCACCATTGCCGTCTAGGTTTCATGTCAAAAAGGAAAAGCAAAAGGAAATGATCACTCACTTTGGCTCGAATTTGCTGCAAGAAATCTTCCTTTTCATCCATCCCCTTAACATTCGCAGGCTGATTAGCTTCTTTCTGAGCATTCAATTTTTCCCATTCCTGCTGCAGCAGGCATACAGTCCCATTAAACAGAGAATTCCAAGTTAAAACACGATCTAAATTCACAACATACAACAGATGTAGCAGTTCTAGTTACGGAATTGTACCTTATTCTTTGTTTTAAGAGCTATATCTCCCTGAACTAGCTGTTGTCCATCAGGTGGAAATTTCTTAAGTTGTTGACATAAGGAAGATTCCAAAAGTTTCAGATCAAAAGCATGTTCATCAGCTCCAAGGACAGTATAGAGTCCATCATTTGTCAAATAGGAGTGAGCCTCAGAAACACGCCATTGAAGAGGAGGGAGAGGTGGTGGCAATGGGGTAGACTGTACTTGATGCTGTCCGTCTAGGACATTCATTTGATCCCAATTGTCTTTTTCTTCTCTCTGTGGTAAACAGTTCACTGTTTCCAAACCAGGAAGATCTGTCATCGACGCAGGGTGAGATGGATCTGCACCACTCTTGGAGCATATGCTATTAAAGCCTGTATCCACGTCAACACCATCATTTCCTGATTCCCTAGCCAGCAAAGACCTTGAAACAGATTCAAATGGTGATATTCGCATAGTACTATATAGTTCATTGTCCTTACAATCAGGTGATTCATTGCATCCCCAATTGTCATTGTCTGAATCAGAGTTGTGGCTCAGATAATCATCAGATATATAAGGAGATGATCTACAGAAGGTATCATCATCAGAATCATGACCCAGAACATGCTTTGGAATACCAGGATCCGGGACCAACTGAAAAGATGTAAACATATCCCTAAAACTTTCATTATGATTCACATCAGGAAATTTCAATTTCATTTTAGACACCTCAACGCTGTCAATAGGGAGGAAAGATAGTTTCATGTGTTCAAGAGGGGGTGAAGAGGTAAGTGAGTCCACAAAAGATATATTTTCAAACAGCTCATGCAATGATTTTTCTTGAGTTGTTTGATGTGTAATGCCATTGTGCAGACTCTGGTCTAACACACCAGGTCTATTTGAACAAGGGAACTCGGGTTTACCATCAAGAACAAGTCTACCAAAACCATTACTGAGCAACCTATGGCCAATTCCAAATGACTGAGACGAGATTTCCTCACTCTCATGACCAAGAGATATCTTTCTTAATAGCTTTTCTCCTGGTGCATCTGCAATGTTAATATTCGAGATACGTATATAATCATGATGGTGTCCATAACTATAATTAGAATCACCAGATTTTTCAACCATTCCATCTTGATCTGCATGCAAAATCCGGTCCATGCTTCCGTCCTTGACCGATCTGCCTGATTTTCCCATTTCACCATCCATGTTGGTCATAGAAGTATGATTCACAGGGTCTATCACCTCATCTTTAATATTGGACGTGGAAACCTGGCCTGCACTATTAGATGCGGTAAAATCAGGAGGCTTTGATGGTTGAAGACCTAAAAGGCCTCCATTAGTCCAGAATGTAACAGAACCAACATTAGAAATTTCAGTCTGAGATCCATGAGACCTGCAGGAATTGCTTGTGGTCATATTACTCAATGACTCTGGAAGATTTGAGCTCTCCATGCCAGAAGATGAAGAAGCATTGACAAGAGATTGTACTTTTGAACCATCTAGAGGATCAACTCTTATGCATCCTTCACTTGACAGTGAATAGTCTGCATTTGAAAATCTGCCAGAGCAGTGTGATGCCTGTAAATCGGTAGAACTCTTCGAGGGGATTGATGTGGGAAATTCACAAAGGACTTCCTCCTTTTGGGAGATATCAGATGATGTATGGTGTTCATTATTAGATCGATGATGATCAGAAATATGTGCAGTGTATTCGTGTGTTATATTTTCTAAATTTGTAGTTAGCTGTTCATTAGCAAAACCCTCTGATGCAGTGTATTTGGACTTATCACAGGCTATTTCATTGTGTGATATATCAGATGAAGTATGAGAATCAGCATTAGACAGAAAATGCTCTGAAATATCTTCTGTGACTTCTTGGACTTCACTACCACTTCCTCCATTTTTACAATCGGAATAAGCAATGTCCACTTCATGTTTTGTTTGGAAATCCACATCATTCTCGGATTCTGTTTCTATTGGGTTGAGTGTGACATCATTCTCAGATTCCGTTTCTATTATGTTGAGTGCATCCATATAATAGTCCGGCTCACTCTCATCTTCATCAAGCTCGTCCATATTGGTGCTTGATTTCATAGTCCTTTCATCATGTACAGCATCTGGTTGATCAGAATGCACAGGCCTCGTGAATTTCCTCTCTTGTACATCAAGGTCAAAGTCTGTTATGAGTGTTTCTGGAGCTTCAACTTCATCACAATGTTGACCTTCAGGCTCCACTATTTCTGCCTTTTCATCCCTTGTAACACATGATGAACTATCAGTGATCTTCTCAGTCGACAAACTGTGTGGAAAGTCATCAGCTGTAACCCTAGGTTGCCCACTAGGATAACTAGAATTGTGCACATCATTCTGTTCAATAGACCTTGAAGAGAGTTCCTCTTCTTCAAGTTGCGAGGAAGAACTTAGGTGAATGAAAGATTCCTTATTCAATGAACCAGTTCTCGTATCAAAAGAATTAGTGCGATCGCCCAGATCATATTTTAATGTCGCGTCAATTGTAGAGGCTGTGTGCACAGGAGAAGGGTGGGCATTGGCAGTTGGAGGAGCGAATTGCACTCTGCCCAATCAAATATCAACCCAGATTTCAATGTCACCAAATGGAAGAAAGTAAAATTAACCCACTTTTATGATATTAATACAGATAAGCTCATTTATAAACTGTACCTGCCACCATGATTTGTAATTGAAACAGGACGCAACAAATCGCCTTTCCTTTGCAATGACCCTTTTTTCTGTCCATTTTACATTAGTGGTTTGACATGTTCAACAAAAGTATAATTGATGGAGCATATATTTTTGTTTGATTATATCTATAGCAGAGAACCAGCATATCAAATTTAGCTGTAGAGGCATAATTAGAATATCAGAATTCACCATTAGATATGGTACTTTTGATGATAATCAAAATACTGGTACTGTCTAAAGATACCTTGTTTTTATGAGCTTTGTTATCTCTTTGGAATTTCCCGACGTCTGGCTCCTTGAAGTTGCCCAATCTTTTTCTGAAAAGAGTTGGATCTGAATATCTCTTCAAACAAGATCCTGGGCTACCAGTGTCAAATCTGAATGCCAAAACAAATTTATTTATGACCTATGATGTATAAAACTGAAAATTCCGAGCATACATCATCATGCATTGAAATCTGACAGTGGGGAGTGATCATACTTGTCAAGCAAGTGCAAACGTGGAGGATCTCGACACTCTTCATAGGAGTCCATGATGAATCTCGGCAAGTCATTGTTGATGAAATGGTTTTGTTCATTTTGAATGCGAGGGTGCCATCTGGAACCTGTAAGCCAGCTGCTTTATGTTAAGGAATTGAGATAACTTGGAAAATTCCAGAACATCAAGTGGAAGAGCAAATGAATACAGCACATCATATTACACGAAAAAGAATTAACAGCTGAAGTCTCGTAATGGAAAATGGGCATTCGTTATTATAAAAGACCATGATCAACTAAATAAGCCATAAGATTTCAAACTATAGAAGTATCCAACATAATTCTAAGCATGTCGTAGGGCAGATTTTATCAAGATAATAACTAATGCTGAAGAGTTTAAACAGTTGAGAAACAACAATTTTCAATTCATACCTGATACATGCACATTCAGTTGTAGATAACTTGCAATTTGAGTTAAATTAGGTCGGAGGGAAAAGAGTAATCAAGTCAAAAAAGAAGAAACAGCTTCTTTCCTACATTTCACAAAATTTCAGATTGCCAAAAGCTTCCTTCCTAAGGAACATGACATTCATTCCATGATTCGTGACTATCAAAGGATCAATTTTCTAAAGAAACTTTTACACATATGCACTTCTCTAAAGTGAATTGCCTCGAGTACTCCAAATGGAAAACAGAATAACCAAGGAGAGTAATTGTGATATTAACATAATTAATTAAATTCTACAGATAACAACTATAAGTCTAGCTAATACTCCAAATAGGAAGTTGATTTCTCCAAAACAAATGTGCCTTCTTTGGAACTCAATCTTCATGTTGTCAACAAGTTGTAAAAGAACATATATATTATAGGCCTAATTAGTATACCCTCAATCTATATATACGTATCATTCCTATAAATAAAGTACCTAAAGAAAATTATTTTTCCGTCTTGATTACATGGTATCAGAGCCAAATTTTCCCTAGTGAGCAATTAGCTGTTTTAAATGTTATCTCTCTCTTACTTTGCTTATGTCCATAATGAACAGACTTTGTAGAATTCATTTTGATTGGGCATGTTTGGTAAACAACTGATAAGTTGTTTTTTTAGCTGTTTGACCCAAATTAACTGCTTGAGCCATGCTACAAAGCTATTTATCTGTTTGGTTATGAGTTGATTGAGTTAGCTAATTCAAGCCAGTTTTAAAAGCTCCTTAAGTGTAGCGTTTGGGGGTTAGCTGTTTGCCAAATGACAGTATTGCCCTCCACTTTAGTCTCTACTTTTGCTCTAAGTGTTTTCAAAGTTGGCTTTTTTGATCTTACAATTATGTCGTGAAGTCTGGAAAAATATAATAAAGGGGTTAATTAAACTTTGCAATCTTTATTTAATTTTATAATATTATTTTCCATTTAACAATACCATAATATTAAGTTTTTGAACATAAAGAGATATCAAATTAATGTTTTTAGTATATAACTACTATATATCATATATGTGTCATACTATAATTATAGATATTTTTAATTTATTAAATAATAAAATTCATAAATATTATATGAAAAAAAAAATACTAACCCTGTTGAAGCACATTGTTCATGAAGACATCCCTCCTTACCTCTATTCAAGAAGTTATGTTCTCAGTTTCATGATGTATCTTCCTTATATATCGAGTCATATGTCAATATATAAAACATCATCATCTATCTTCAATACCACGTATCACTGAAAGAGATATTTTTCCTTTGATTTAGTTCATTCTAATAATTGGAGTCCATATTCTATTATATGCAAAACTAGATTTTAGTATTTTATTACTTTTGTTGATGATTTTTCTCATGTGACTTCGCTTTATGTAATGAAGAATTGTTCTACATTGCTTTTTCATTTTACTACCTTTTGTACTGAAATTAAAATATAAGTTAATGCTTTTATGCATACTCTGAGAAGTGATAACGCCAAAAAATAATTATTTCATATCTTTACAAACTTACATGATTCAAAATGGCATTCTTCATTAATCCTCTTGTGTGCACACCGTGTCTCAAAATGGTCTGGTTGAAAGGAAAAATAGACCTCTCCTTGAAACAACTAGGGCACTTTTATTCCAAATGCACGTTCAAAAGCAATTTTGAATTGATGCAATTTCCACACCTGCTTTCTAATTAATTGCATGTCTTCATTTGTTCTTTGTGGTAAGATTCCCTAGTGTCCTTTTTATTACTAAACCCTTGTTTACAATGACACCCTGAATATTTGGTAGCACTTATTTTGATCATGATGTTTGTCCCCAAGTAACTAAGTTAAATCCCAAATAGGGCTGGTAAAAGGGCCCATGCCCAGACGGACAAAAGTCAACGGGCCAGGCCCAGGTTGATCAGGTCTCAACCCATTTTCCTAGCCTAAGGCCTGACTAGTTAAGGCAAAATGACGTCGTTTTGCCAATTTAAAAATAATAATAATAATTGTTGATCGGCCAGGCCTCCTTGGGCCCAGTCAGGTCTAGGCTCAAGCGTGGCATCACTAACTCGGCCCGGCTCAACCTATTGCCATCCTTAATCCCAAATCTTTAAAATGTGTTTTCCTAAGTCACTCTAGTCTACAAAAGGGGAACCAATGCTATTGTCCTAATCTTAACAAGTAACTTATGTCAATTAAAGTTACCGTTTTGGAACACATTCCTTTCGTTTCTACTTCTTCAGCCTCTTCCAATAAGGAGGAGGATGATGATCTATTGCTTTATAAGGTCACTTATCAATCACCTAATGTTGCCTCTACATCTAATATTCCTACACAACCACCACCACCACCTATTAGCAAGGTTTATTCCAAAAGATGAGAACCTCCCAGTAAATGTTCGACACCTATCTCTTTTTCAACATTAGATCCAACAACCAATGATCTGATACTACCAATTGCCCTATGCAAAGGTAACCATTAGAGCACTTGTCATATCTCATCCTTTGTTTCTTATGGTCACTTATCTTCCTCTTCTTGTTCCTTTTTTGTCTCCTGTGATTCTATGACTCTTCCAATAAATGTTCATGAAGCTTTATCTCAACCAGAGTGGTGTGATGTTATGATAGAAGAGACAATGCCTTAGATGCTAATGGTATGTGGGATTTAGTGAACCTGCCTGTATGACAGAAGGATATTAGATGTAAATGGGTGTTTGCAGTCAAATTCACCCTTGATGGATCAGTAGCTTGACTTAAAATCTGAATTATGGCAAAAGCATGTTCTCAGACTTATGGTGTGGATTATCCTAACACTATCTCTCCTATTGCTAAATTGACATCCATTAGTTTATTAATTTCAATAAACTATTCATGATTGGCCTTTATATTAGTTGGACATCAAAAATGCCTTCTTACATAGTGACCTTCAATAGGACGTTTATACAGAGCAACCACAAGCGTCTTTTGCTCAAGGGAGTATAGGAAAGTTTGTCATCTTCAAAAGTCCCATCCATTTTAAAACAGAGTCCCTATGCTTGATTTGAAAATTTTAGTTAGGCACTGAAAAAGTTTTATGATCACTCGATTTTCAATAAACATTTTACATCTAGCGTCATTTTCCTTGTTGTGTACGTAGATGATCTTGTCATTTCTAGAAGTGATACTATGGGATTTCACATGAAAGAATTACGAGTTTTGAAGTATCTTTTCAGAGTTGAGGTCACAAGAAACAAGAAAGGCATTTTCTTATCTTAGAGGAAATATGTGCTCGATTTATTAACTAAAGCTAAAAAGGTGGGGGCTAAGCCATGCAATGCTCCAATACTTAATAGTTTACAACTTACAAAAGACAGAGACTTATTTGAAAATCTTGAGAAACATAGAAGATTAATTCTGAAATTGAACTATATTATAGTAAATCGTCTTGATATCGCATATTATGTTAGTATTGTAAGTCAATTCATGTCTTTCCCAATAGTTCACTATTGAGTTGCTTTTGAACAAATTTTACGTTACTTAAAGGGAGCCCTTGGATGAGGAATACTATATGAAAATCATCGATATACTCATATCGAGTGTTTCTCATATGTAGACTAGGAAGGCTCCAGGATAGACTAGAATCCACCACTAGCTATGGTGTTTTTGTTGGAGATAATTTGATGAAAAAAAAAAATGTCGTGTCTCAATCTTGTATAGAATCTTCATATAAAGCCATGGCACAATCTATGTGTGAGATAATGAGGATATACCAGTTCTTAACTTAAGTTGGTCTTGAAGCCTCAATACCAACAAAGTTGTGGTGTGATAACTAAATTTCTCTTCACATTGCTTCAAATATTGTGTTTCATGAACAAGCTAAACATATTGAGATCGATTATCATTTTGTTCATGAAAAGATGTAACAAAACTTGATCTCCATAAGATATAAAATTAGCAAAATGTAGTCCCCTCTCTCAAATATGACTCAACCAACCAATTCATCCATGATAGGACTCCTCTAAGAACGACAGAATAATGTGTATGAAAGAATCAGATGGATCAAAGCAATCTCATCGATTCTA
>JANKYE010000002.1:32316125-32327642 GCA_032467995.1 Erythroxylum dillonii
GTTCTTAATTATATATTTCTATGATGATAAAATAATCTTTTTCATGTTCATTGTGGTTATTATTTATATGTAGAATATGCGAAAATAATATTAAGAAAATAAATAAATTGTTGTTATTTTAAATTTCTATTATTATGATTTTTTGAGACAATGTTGATCTAAATTATACAATACAATATTGAAGCATTATTTTGCAATTTTTAAAAAATTTAGAGACTATTTTATAATTTTAGAAAATTACTAAAAACGATAGCCAGTATTTATCAGTACTAGTATAGTACCATACCAGAATCCATTTTGGTATCAAGTTCGATACGATATTTGAAACATTGGTTATCACTGTCATAATCTGAAATTAAACTTTGAGTTGATCTGTTTGTATTTTTCCTGGAATTTTGAGCTATTTTATCCACAGTTTCATCATCAATTTCTTCCTTCTCAATTGCTGTTAAGCAGGCAACTAGACTTTTGCTATATAAAGTAACCAACGCAGCATTACTCACAAATTCCTCTTCACTACCATATTCACTTTCAGATTTATTCTCACTTCAAGTGCTCGCATAAGAATTCCCTTTTCTCTTCTTCAAAGTGTTAGCACATTCCACTTGCACATGCTTGAAACCTTGACATTCATGACGTTGAATTTTCTTTACTTTTCTTTGACCTTTTAAGTTTTTGTTAGTTGTTTAAAGTTATTGCATGATGAACCCCCACCGTTTTGTCTAAACTCGAGTCTATCCTTCTTCACTTTCTTTAACCACTTGCTGAAATTTTATTGGGTTAATGCTACTACTCTGTTATCTTTTCACGAACAGAAACTGATAAACACTCGACATTTTGCAGAAATGTAAATTGCAGAAAGTAAGATGACTTGATTTTACTTGGTTCGATAGTCAAGAACTATCTACATCCAAGGTTCTCACTTGATAGTGGTGTAGGAAATTTCACTAAAGCAGGAGAAAATGGAGAAGAAGATACAAAGATTGAGTGTTCTTTGAACACCTACAACAAAAGCCTCACAAACTCTCTAGTACCCAAAACAGGTTGGCACTCTAGCACTCTTTTATTTTTTTCCCTCACACTGATTTTTGCACTCTCAAAATTGAATACAATGAAGATAGAAAATTGAAGTTTCTATGTTGTATGTGTTCTGTGTCTGAAGCTTCTTTATATCTGTTGAAGATGAGGACTTTCGGATGCTTCTTGACTTCAATGACATGTGCCTCACGTGAGTGTTTAATGACTCCATCATATGCTGCTTTTTGAATGTGCTGGCCGCTTTAATGTGGGTCTGCGTTTCTTATATTATGAACCTGCGTTTTGCTTTGCTTCTGATGTGAGTTAATAAGTCATGTGGGTTTTATTTGTCTTCTGGCCTTGTAAGTGCTGCTGTGTTAATGAAACAACAGTGCTCCAGCTTCTTGCCTTTTTGCTTACGTGAATGAGGCTTTAGCTTTTCTCATTTCCAGCTAATATGTCTTTCACCTCCTTCTCTCTTCAACTACTCTTCTATTGCAAACATATATTTCTTCTATCTTCAATTCTTCTTTGCATTCATGCAGTATCTGAGTTGAAATGTTGGAATACATGTGATTTCTGTCACAAATTTCCCTCTTATTCCATCATCTTCAGCTCAGATTTGAAACACCCAAAAGAGTTAGGAAAAAATCTGAAACCCTAGTTTTCCAAAAACTTTGTTAGATCTGATGAAATCAGCTTTGATTTCATGTGTTTTCCCTTCTATTTCACTTATCCTAGCTGAAATTGAAAAAACCCTAAGTAAAAATCCCCAAATCCAAAAAACCCCTAAATCTCTGAAGCCCTAATTTCTACCCCTTGTGAGATCTGCTGGTTTTGACTTCGGTATCATGGGACTTCCTTGATCTGTAAGTAGTCCCTGCAAAAATTAAACTTCTTTTGTGTTAAAATTTTTGTACCAAAATCAGAAGGATTTTTCTCACCTTGTATTTTTTCCAGATTGAAGGTTCCTTTGGAGATTTGATCTCTGACGAAATGTAGACGCACATCAACATGCTTGGATCGTTCATAGAGGACTGGATCTCGACTCAGGTACCATACACTTTGACTGTCCGTATATAGTACTGGTGTTGTGACTTCTGTGTTTATTTCCTTCAAAATTCCTAATAGCCATGCTAATTCTTTTACACCTTCTGTTA
Organism: Erythroxylum dillonii; assembly: GCA_032467995.1. Taxonomy (NCBI): domain Eukaryota; kingdom Viridiplantae; phylum Streptophyta; class Magnoliopsida; order Malpighiales; family Erythroxylaceae; genus Erythroxylum; species Erythroxylum dillonii. The sequence continues at coordinate 32,318,303 of JANKYE010000002.1, forward strand.
TTGCATAGTATTCTGCCCCTGTGGTAGATAAACTTACCACTGATTGTTGTTATGATTTCTAACATATTGTATTTGCTGATAGTGTAAATATATATGCTGAGATTGACTTTCTTGTGTCTTTGTCTATTGCATAATCAGCATCCACATAGCCATTTAGAACCAGATACTTGCATTTATTTAGTTCTATTTTTGTAAAACATAAACCATAGTTCACTGTTCCAGATATATATCTGAGAACATTCTTGAGCCCTTGCCAGTGTTCTAGACCTGGATTGGCCATGAACTTACTCAGGATACTTATAGCATAGGCTAAATCAAGCCTTGTGCATAGCATAAAGTACATCAAGCTTCCAACACCTACATCATAGGGATAGTGAGTCATGGCTTTCTTTTCTTCTTCTGTCTTAGGACACTTGTCAGAAACCATCTGTAAGTGTGAGCCTAAAGGAATTGAAGTAGGTTTGGCTTGCTCCATATTAAATTGGGCTAGGATCTTTCAGATGTAGTTTCTTTGGACAAGCCATAGCTTTCCTTCCCCCCTCTTTCTGATAATCTGCATTCCTAGAAGCTTCTATGCTTCTCCTAGGTCCTTCATTTCAAAATGAGAGCATAATTCTGCCTTAACCTCTTGAATTTTATTCAATTCCTTCCCTGTGATGATTAGATCATCTATATATACCAATATAAACACTGCTTTAGCCATTCCTAGATCTTTATAATATAGGCAGTAATCATATGAGCTTCGAATGAAGTTCATACTAGCAGCAACCTCATGGAACTTCTTGTTCCATTGTCTAGGGGCTTGCTTGAGCCCATATAGGGATTTTTGCAATATGCAAATATGGTCCAACTTGTTTTTATCCTCAAAACCAATTGGTTGCTTCATATATATGATCTCTTCTAGCTTTCCATATAAGAAAGCCGTCTTCACATCCATTTGATGGATTTCCCAATCATATAAAGTTGCTAGGACTAAAATAAGCCTAATTGTCTTAAATTTAACTACTGGAGAGAATATCTCCTTGTATTCTATCCCTTCCTTTTGCCTAAATCCCTTTGCTACAAGCCTAGCCTTATAAATCCTAGGTTCTGCTTTTGTTACACCTTCTTTCAATTTAAACAGCCACTTATTCTCAATTAATTTTGTAACATTCCATCACCGATGGGAAGGGTAAAATAGTAATTTGGAATGAGTTATGAGTGTTTAAACTTGTCTTGACATGTTTATGCATATTATGGCCTATATATACACATGAATAGTAATTCTTACACAGGTTTTTAGAGTGATGTACAGACAGTGAAAAACTGACAGATATGTAAACTTCTGGTTTTGATGAAATAAAATGAGGAAAATTTTAGTTTCAAAAAGTTCGTGAATTGATATTGATGTTTTATTATTACGATGCCATGTGAAGTACAGTAGTGATTGTTCGTAGCTTACCCTTATCGTCGGATATGTATCGGAATGACCTACGGGCGTCCCTGTGTATACCCTGCGGTAAGGGGGCGCTACAAATTTGGCTTTATAAGGTCTAGGTACTAAAGTCTAAGTGTTATTCTTCATTAATGAAGAGTATTCCTTCTTACAAGCTTCTTTCCAATTTTTGGCATCCTTGCTTCTCATGGCTTCATCATAGGTTTTAGGAGCCTTATTCTCTACATTTTCAGCCATGAAACATGTAAATTTAACCATATCTAATTCAGTGTACCTTCTGTTAGGTATGTTGATTCTTGGTTGCCTATCCCTTGTGAGTTGGTAGTTTTGAAGGTTCTCTTGAATGTCATCCGTAGGTGGGTTCAAGGCTTCTCCTTCACCCTCAACTTCTGCCTCTTCCCTACTTTCTTCATACTGTGTTGTGCCTTCTGGAGGCTCCATAGTTTCTAGTTGTGAACCACCATCTTCTTCAAATTCTGGTGGTACATAGAAATGGGTTGAATGTCCTACTACCCCTAAATTATCCTGAATTTCACTATGGAAGTTAGAATTTTGTGAATTCTTGTTCAGCAGAGGGAATTCATCTTCTTTAAAGATGACATCTCTACTAATGATTGTTTTAAAGGCCCCCTTTTAGAGTAGTTCTTGTTCAGCAGAGGGAATTCATCTTCTTTAAAGATGACATCTCTACTAATGATTGTTTTAAAGGCCCCCTTTTAGAGTAGTAGGAGCTTGTAACCTTTTACACCTTTGGGATATCCTAGGAACACTCCCTTGACTACTCTAGGCTCCAATTTTCCCTCTTTCTGATGTGCATAGGCTGCACATCCAAAGGTCTTTAGGTGTGTGAGTTTAGGCTTCTTTCCACTCAAAATTTCCTGTGGAGTCTTATAATCATTAGCATAAGTTGGGAGCCTATTAATTAAGTAGGCTGCTGTCTTAATAGCCTCCCCCAATAAGGAACGAGAGCAATCCGATGAGAGAAGCATACACCTAGTCTTTTCTAGGAGGGTCCTATTCAATCTTTCAGCTACTCCATTTTGCTGTAGAGTAGCTCTAATAGTCTTATGCCTAAGGATTTTATTTTTGCTACAGTATTTCTCAAATTCCTTATTGCAATACTCTAGCCCATTATCAGTCCTTAGGCATTTTAGTTTCCTCCCAGTTTGATTTCCTATAAGAGTATGCCACCTTATGAAAGTCTTTAAAGCTTCATCCTTCCTTTTCATCGGGTAAACCTAACATTTCCTAGATTTGTCATCAATTATAGACATAAAGTACACATTCCCTCCTATTGTGGGGACTTGAACTGGCCCCTAGAGATCATTGTAAGCATACTCCATGATCTCTATAGCTCTCTTTGCTCCCTTCTGAAATATTAACCTGTGGTGCTTTCCTAGCATACAAGATTCACAAAATTCCAACTTCTGTAGGTTTCCTTTAGGAATTAGTCCTTGCCTAGAGAGATGGAGCAGGCCTTTTTTCCTGCATGACCCAACCTAGCATGCCATTGCTTGGTTGGTTCAAGGTTTCCTATTTCTGAAATCTGATTAATTTCAGTTGTGCCTATTACATAATATAGGCCACCTTTTTCTACTCCTCTAATGATGACTCTTCCATCCCTTAGGACTTCTTTAAGTCCATCTTTAAATCTGATATGAAAGCCTGCTTATTAAATAAACTTTCCAAGATCAGATTTCTGCTTATTCCAGGCACAAATCTAACATTGCTTAGGATTCTTTGTTTTCTATCAAACATGTTGATGGAAACACTTCCTATGCCCTCTATCCTTTGCTGCCCAGAATCTGCCATTTAAACCTTGGTAGTGACTGGTTTAAATGTAGTGAACCAGTCCCTATGAGAAGTAACATGTATAGTACACCCTGAATCAAATATCCACTCTCTACTAAGGTCCTCACAGTCCTCAGTTACAACCAATATTTCATTTTCACTGGAATCTTTAGGTTTTTCAACATTTCCTGAAATTCCACTTTCAGCTGCCTTATCCCTCTTCTTTTTCCTACAATCCCTTGCAAAATTTCCTTCCTTATCACAATAGAAGCATGTCTTAACTTTACCCTTTTTCTTCTTTTCATTTTCTCCTTCCTTAGGGTGTTTCTCTTTCCTACTTCCTTTCTTCCACGTTCCTTTCTTGCTGTTTTTCTTATGAGACTTCTTCTCATGATTATTCTCTACAAACATCACTTCAGCCTCTTTCTTAAATGGATTGACTTTAACTATTTCTTCCATAAGATACTCTAAAACTCTTTTAACCATAAGTGATTCTCCACTAGCATGCTTAATTACCTTCTTGAATGCATTGAATTCAGGGGGTAAAGCCTTTAGGATTACTACAGCTTGATGTTCCTCACTTATTTTCTCATCTATAGCTTCTAAATCTTGTACTAGCTTGAAGAAATAGTCTAGGTTATTATCTAAGGATACTGAAGTGTTCATTTTGTAGTTAACAAGGTTGTGGAGAAGTGTCATCATGTTAGGAAGACACTTCTTGGCATACAATTCATCAAGTTTCATCCATAGCTTTTGTGCAGTATTACAATTCTGCACATTTCTTATCACTGCTGGTGATAAGTGAAGCATTAACTTGCAATGTGTAAGTCTTTGCATTTTCTGCTTCTTAATAGGATTAGTTTCAAGGTCATATTCATCATCAATTGCACCATAGCAGTCATAAGATTCAAGAAGTGCTTACATCTGGAGTTTCCAGATGGTAAAGTTTTCTTTACTAATAAAAACATCCATTTCTTGGCCTACCATGATTTCTTTAATGTAAAGAAACTTAAAGAATGCACTCACTTACTGATCTGAATGTATTTTGATGGTTTTCTTACTGACAGATCTTGACTGATTGATTATGCTTCTTTACTGACTAATCTTGGATGATTCTTGATGCTTCTTTGCTGCTTGAAATGTCCAAGAATTGTCCTAAGAGGTCTTGATGCTCTGATACCACTTTCTGTTGGGTTAATGCTACTGGTTTGTTATCTTTTCACAAACAGAAACTGATAAACACTTGATATTTTGCAGAAATGTAAACTGCAGAAAGTAAGATGACTTGATTTTACTTGGTTCGATAGTCAAGAACTATCTATATCCAAGGTTCCCACTTGATAGTGGTGTAGGAAATTTCACTAAAGTAGAAGAAAATGGAGAAGAAGATACAAAGATTGAGTGTTCTTTGAACACTTGCAATAAGAGCCTCACAAACTCTCTAGTACCCAAAACAGGTTGGCACTCTAGCACTCTTTTATCTTTTTCCCTCACACTAATTTTTGCACTCTCAAAATTGAATTCAATAAAGATAGAAAATTGCAGTTTCTATGTTGTATGTGTTCTATGTTTGAAGCTTCTTTATATCTATTGAAGATGAGGACTTTTGGATGCTTCTTAACTCCACTGACATGTGCCTCACGTGAGTGTTTAATGACTTCATCATATGCTACTTTTTGAATGTGCTATCTGCTTTAATATGGGTCTGCATTTCTTATATGATGAACCTGCTTTTGCTTTGCTTCTGATGTGAGTTATAAGTCACGTGGGTTGTATTTGTCTTCTGGCCTTGTAAGTGCTGCTGTGTTAATGAAACGACAGTGCTCCAGCTTCTTGCTTTTTTGCTTACATGAATGAGGCTTTAGCTTTTCTCATTTCCAGCTGATATTTCTTTCACCTCCTTCTCTCTTCGATTACTCTTCTATTGCAAACACATATTTCTTCTGTCTTCAATTCTTCTTTGCATTCACACAGTATCTGAGTTGAAATGTTGGAATACATGTGATTTCTGTCACAAATTTCTTGTCAATAACTCCATATCCTCATTCTTATCGGATTCATCTTCTAAGTCATTCACGACTTTACCAATCTCAGCTTGCAATATCAATCCTTTGTTCTTCTCTCATTTATCCCTCAACAAATTTATCTCAAAGTTGGTAAGAATCTCAATTACCTTATCCAAAGTGTTGGGACCCCGCCCTGGCTAGTCACGTGCTCGACATCTTACATGACATCTAGACGATGTTGGCCTCCGAATGTTTTTTTAGTTAAACATGTTTTTTTGACAATTCAATGATATCATGGGTTTTTTCGATGGCTACAATTTTCGATATGAACCTCGGAGGTAATGATCTCAATGTCTTTTTAACAAGTTTCAGATTAGAATACTTCTTCCTGAATTAATGTGTTTGGTTTGCTATATCACACAATTTCTCATGGAAGTCTCTAATGATTTCACTCTCATCTATCTTCAGCTCTTTAAATCTCACAACCAACATCTGAAGTTTTGAGGCAATCATAGATTTCGATCCTTCATGTATGGTTTGCAAAGTGTCTTACGCTTCTTTTGCTTATTCACAAGCTAATATTATTGAAAAACGCCCTTCGTCAACTGCACTGAAGATGGTATGTAGGGCTTTAAATTTCCAAACATTGTCTCTTCTTCAACCCTTATCCACTCAAATGCATCTTTCAGCACTGCTTCTCCCTTTTTCATCAGTCGTTATTGGGCGTGTCCAGCCATTTAAAACCAAGTTCCATGCTTTTGCTCCTTGTGCCTGAATGAATACTCTCATTCATGATTTCTACGTAGAATAATTTGAATAATCTAATAACGGTGGCCTAATGATTGGTGCCCCTTCTCTTATAACCATAATTACGAAACATGTATGTGCACTAACTTGACATACCAAGTTCTTATTTGGTGACCCGATCTAATACCAATTGAAAATATGAAAGGATGTGGTTTCGCTAAAATTCTAGTTTAGCCGCAGTTGTTTCTAGCACAAATGAAAACAAAAGAATTAAACGCAAAATAAACAAATCAACGCCCAAGATTTGGTAACACAGTTCGACACACCTTGCTTACATCTACGGGGCCCTCACCCAGCTTAATCACTTTCACCAAAGATCAACAATAGTTTTATTCAAGGCATTACATAGCCGACTCACCTACCCTTGACACGATCCCTCATCCTCACACCCCGTGAAAGAATTTTACTCTCAATAACACAATCGACTCATGCTAACTTTAACAGATGATTTTTCCAAAAAATTTTAATAATAATAATAAAGCAAAATAAACAACTTAAGTGATTAAACAATAACCAACATAAACAAATACACTTGAGAAAAGAAAGACAACTTCCCTAATAATTCTAGCTTTTTCAATGAAAGATCGGAAAGTTGTCCACCAATAAATTTGTTGTAGTCTTTCAATATCAACACCGTAACATCGCACCCATAGTAGCAAAAAAATCAACAACGAACATACACATTTCTTCACCCAAACGTTGCAAATAATAGTGCCACAAAATTCATGATGCCTGTTGGATTTTTTCGCCCCAATTAGCACTATCGACAACTACCAAAAACATGCCCAATCAACACTCAATCAACCCAATAAACATCACACTATCAAACAAGAATAGCAGTTGCAAATATCACAAGGACTTTTGGAAATTTCTCAAACCATAACTCACAATCAACAGCAACAAAAGTAGCACTCCCTGAACAATAAGACATTCACCAAGAGTTCACGCATACATCAGGAAATTTAGCTGCTAAAATCAACACATCCAACCTACTACTCAAACCATTGTTGTTCAAGGGATAGAGAATACGCAACAAAAATCACACACAAAGAACAACTCTGCAATACTCAATGATTATTCAAAAACAGAGGAATATACAGCTGCAGAGAAAAAAAATCATCATGCACAATAAAATCAGCTATAAAATCATGAAATCCTAGTCTAAAAGTTGCAGCACAAACTTGGAATACTATCCTACAAAATTAGCTGCTGACCTTATCAAAATCCCAACCTCTAGTTCATACAAAGCCTATCTTTTTTTCCTATCCAAAAACAACAACACATCAACCCACTATACACGAAAACCCCAGCCAAATTTTAGCTACAAAAATCAAAACCAAATTTCCAAAAATTTGCTGCTTTAGATAGTCATTATCTCCAAAATAGTTTACCCATTAAATCAAATATTAATTAAAGATTTTAAACTTTATCAAACTTATCTTAAAAGAGTCCCACATAAATCTAATAGGTCCGATTATCAAATAGTATCCAAAATTAAATAATAAGATATCAACATATATCTTCATATCATGTATAAAATATGTCTCCATCTAAGGCAAATTGACATGGCTTATGATATAATTAAGTCTGTATCCTTTTACAAAATTTTGACCACAAGTAACAACTATTAAATTTCATGAAAACCTACAATTATTATATAAGCTAAATTTAGAACTATGCTTTTTAATTAATATTGCAAACTGCTACTTTGAAATTAAGCAATGAAAGAAAACTACGATACAAATGGAAATAAGAGTCTTAGTATATGTAAGTAGGGTATGTGAAAATATGCAACAAATTTGATTGGAATTTAGATTTCATTCATATTCCATAATGTTTTTAATACCCTTTGTGTCTCAAAAGATATACAAGCTTTGGCAGCTAATTTCTTGTGTCATCTATTCTTAACTCCTTATCATTATATGTTCAACAATCATTGTCTTCCACTACTTGCTAACTGAATTTGAAGAACCTCTCGAATAAGTCAATAGCATGTTAATTTTATACTTGTCTATATAGTAAATTATATTGATGTTTAAGAATGATGGAGCAAGTTGTTAGGATATGTCATCAATATTTACCTGTATCGTTTTCAGGGTTAAGAAATACAATTATACTGTTTTCATAACAACTAACAATATTTATTCTTAATGGCCAACGCTTAACTAATTTACATAGGAAAACAATACATCACTATTGTTGAAGTTTCAACTTTGAACAAATTACCCAAATGGTGACTGACAGTGAGGAGAGGAGACAATGAGAGAAACAGTGACATTAATGGCAAATGTCAATCACAAGATTGGAGTGGCAGCAAGGAGAGAAACGGTGAGAATAATTAACAGGAAACGACAGCGACACTGTCACTAAGGACGTTGCGTGAGGCTTGCGTCTTGACTCTTGAGTAAAGACTTCAGAGCGCATTCAGAAAGTGAGAGTTAGTTACGTTTGTTTCCATCACGTAACGTAACGGCACAGACAGCAAATATCAGACAAATATCAAATTCCCCTTGGCGGATCATTGTCGCAATAATGCAACGATTTTGAAATCTTGACTATAAATATGAACCAGTTTAATCTTTCTAAACGCGTATGACCCAGCACGAGCATCAAAGTCTCAAAGCTGCCTCTTGACTACGGGTCCACCCGAGCAGCTGAAATCGTCTTTTTAGCCCTATGTTTTCTCTTTTTAATCCAAGTTATCTATTTACGTGAGACTCATTTAAATAGATGATTTGGATCAAAATAGTACAGAATAGGATCAGAATAAGAGAGACAGAAGATCTAATCTCCTACCTGAGTACTTATATTTGGAAGAGAAAATTTTGTATCAGGAAAGTATTCAGAGACTTATAGTCTATAATGAAGTATTCATTCATTATTTTCTTTATCTTCTAGTTTAAAGCGTGTGATGAGGCGCATAAAATATTTTTTAGTAGTTTATGATTCATTCAATAGGCATCAACTTTTTAGTTCCTGTGCTAGTAGTTGCTTCGAGATCTGATTGATAATAGTTTGATCATTAGAACAACCAGTAACCATGTATTGTTATAAGTAGTATAGATTTTTAAATTGTCAAAAGTAAAAACTCTTTTGATTTTTTAATTTTAATTCTCTTAAATAATTTAAGTAATAAACTGTTTTTATATTCTTTATTTATCTCTTTATATTTTAATTAAACATTTATTTTGAATTATAATTGTTAAAAATGAACTACTATTTTTATCCTTCAAAAAACTAAAATCATTTATTCTTACTAACAAGTTATATTCGTGGTTCTTTATTTATTTCCTCATATTTT